>PVIY010015482.1:0-53771 GCA_004026745.1 Myrmecophaga tridactyla | reverse complement strand
GGACTCTGGGACAACCGCCCGTGAGTGAACCCAAGGAAAGGGAACGAATGGAAACTGATGGCTTCAAAACAATAATTTTATTTTCATGGTACTTTATAGTTTATGGTTTTATAACTTAATGTAGTTTAATCAGAGCATTTCTATAAGGCAGGTTATCTCCATTTTATGGGCCGAGTTTCAGCGATTTCAGTGACTTGATCGAGGTCACAGCTAGTTAAGTTTAAAGCCAGGGCTTGAACACATCCTTATGCGAAGTTTGGTCCTCATTATTCCATAGGCTTCATCGAGCTAGAAGGAATGGTTGGTGGCGCTTCGTAGTGTTCCCTTCATTGTGTAGATTCTTTTATTTTTCTAACTTTTTATTTTGAGATCATTGAAGATTTATTTGTAAGAAATAACAGAGCGATCCCACATATACGCCCTTCACCCAGTCTCCCCAGCCGTAATATCCTGCATAACTGTAATACAATAGCTCACCGCCTTTACTGAACCACTATTTATTAGAATTTGTACCTATATATAAATAAAATCTATGAATTATTATTCATGAAAGTGTGCTTTTTATGAGTAATCTGAGGGCTGCAGAAGCAGTCTCTTTCATGACGTCTTTCTAATGATATTGTTGGAGGGGAAAGCAGTAGTTGTAAATCATCCTTCAAATCCCCTAAAGGTTGAAAGGTAAGTGGTAAGTAGTCATCTTCAGAACTCGGTGGATTTACAAGTTTATCCTTAAATAGGTTCATGACTGAGAGGAAGCCTCATTAATCTTAATCATATCAATCTGAGTACCTAGTAAAGTGAGGTCGGCAGTGGCTGCTATCAGAGCAGTCGGGACGTCCTTCAGACAAGAATGCACTCGCTTCATAGACACACATGCCCGGTCCAGATAACAGCCGGGGATTTAGGAGATTCTCTGGAGACACAAACAGTCTCCATAAAGACAACAGCTAGAGAGAGAGGCTCCCGGAGCCAAACACACGGCTAGTAAAACCACTGAGGTGCAGGGTCAGACCAGAGCTAGCTGCAGACTGTCCAGAACACTGCTGGCTCTGTTAGAAGACAAAATAAAAGGGCAACAGAAGACTTCTGTGTGCAACAAGTGACCGGGTTGGGGCTACGTGGGGTAAACTGTGATTATCCTAGGAGACAGGGCTAGATATCATCAAGGTCAGAAAGAACTCTATGCTGAGCCCTCCACTTAGATGAGGGGAAATCAAGACAAGAAGATAAAGAAAAAAGCGAGGGAGGTAAGGAGAAACCATAAAGGGTGGACAGGCTTTGGCCTGTGTTGGAGGGTCTAAACTCTAAAAGTTTAGACTGACCTGACTAGAGAAGAGTGAAGAAGAGTGTAGTGAACATAATCAGTTGGGTTAGTGTTTCTCAATATTTTTAACCTTGTGAAATATGCAAACTTGCCATATTTCAAGGTGAGGGTATTGCCAGGGTAGGTATTCTTCTCTCCTTCCTCCATCTATTGAGCCCCAATAGCTTGGTCACTTTCTCCTAGAGTCTCTAACCTCCATATGGGCAGCATGTCATATATCATTCATTTTTGTTTTCTCTAAAAAGTTTAGTACAAAAGCACACAGTAGGGCCACAGTGGCTCAGCAGGCAGAGTTCTCACCTGCCATACTGGAGACCCAGGTTCATTTTCTGATGCCTGTCCATGCAAAAGCAAAACAAAACAAAATAAATAAAAACCACACAGTAGGCTCGCAACCATTTTTTAATTATTTACTTTTTATTGATATATATCATATATTTACATACCATGTAATCATCCAAAGTGTACAATCAATGGTTGACAATATTATCATCTAGCTGTGCATTTATTATCACAATTGACTTTCTTTTTCTTCTTTGTGAAAAAAACATATATACAAAAAAGCAATAAATTTCAAAGCACATCGCAACAATTAGTTGTAGAACAGATTTCATAGTTTGGTATGCGTTACAATTCCACCAATTTACTTCTAAGTGCTCTAAGATACTGGAGACTAAAAGAAATATCAATATACTGATTCAGCACTCATACTCATTTGTTAAACTCTGCCTTCTCTGTATAACTCCATCATCACCTTTGATCTTTCTCCCACTCTTTAGGGGTATTTAGGCTAAGCCCATTCTAACTTTTTCATGTTGGAAGGGGCTGTCAATAATATGGGATAGAGGGAGGGAAGTAGTTGATGTTCTGGAGAGGCTATAACCTCTTCATTTTAAGATTTCTACTCTTTTTCTAATACTCCCTTTAGCCACTGAAGCTAATAAAGACATTTTTTAAATTAGGCAAATTGAGGACTAAATTCCAAATGTTTGAGAAATCAGACAAGTGAAAAAGAGCTAATCATTCTGCAGTTATGGCAGGGTCCTCTTTGCATCAAAATCAGATCCGATGATCAGTCAGCCTGATCTGAGAGAAGGCAGGGGGAGTCTGGCCTTTTCAAGTGCTGGGGCTTTGGCAGCTTAAGAAAGAGAAGAATTGACAGCAGTTTGGGCATAGAACCCAGCCCAGCAGAAGGAAGGGCAGGACAGCGTCAGAGCAGCCACCACGTGGGCCCTCTCCATCCCTGGGCAGGAAACATCCTGGCTCCCAAACAGGCCTGCAGACTTGGGGAGTCAAAGCTTATCTCAGGGGAGAAAGAAAATGCCTGGCTGTGGCGCCTGGTTTGGGAGCTGGGAGAAGAATCCATGGCTCTAAGCCTAAGCCCAAACCGCCTACATGATTTTTATCTCTGGAAACAAGGTGTCTGTCAACAAAGAGATTTTCAGCAACATCTTCTTCATTACTAGAGGTACTACTGAAAGGTCCATGGAACATTTAGAGGCCACTCGAACCTGAAGTTTAACTCTCACTTTTTAAACTTCAATAGCAAACTGCAGACCTACCAAAGAGGTAAAAATGTGACCTACTGCTGTCTAATCCTTTTATCCATTGCAAATTCCACTCAAAAGGGAATCATTAAGGCAAAGTAAAAGCACTTGCCGAATGCTAACTGATTAGGGAGGGAAAGTTAGTGAGGTTCCCATTAGAGCCAATGCACTTCTGCCTTCATGGTTTAAGATTATTAATGCATTCAAAGGAATGCATATAAAGTATATATTAGATATAAAGAATAATAAAATATAAACATTCGTGTACCCAAAACACAAGCTAGGAAAAAGAACACCATGTCTACCAACCACCAAAGACCCCTTGTATGCTCATCCCCCTTGTCAAATCCCCACCCCCTTCCCTGAAGGTTACCCTATTATTGCTCCTTGACTTTTCTTTAGCATGACTCACCCCTGTTAGTTGTATCCCTATACCATATTGTTCTGTTTTTGTTTTGAACTTCATAAAAATGGATCATACTGTATATATTCTTCTGCAACTTCTTTCATTCAACATGCTTGCAAGCTAACCCAGGCTGATGTGCATGGCTATAATTCATTCATTTTCACTGCTGCATTATATTCCATTCTATGACTATACTAGAATCTACTTAACTATTCTCCTCTTGATAGATATTTGGACTGATTCCAGTGTTTTGCCAATGCAAACCACACTGTTGTGAAATTGCTGTGTCTTCCCCTGAGGAAGCATGGCAAGAGTTTCTCTAGGAGTTTATCTCTGTTGGGTCATAGAATTTACACTTTCAACTTCCCCAACAACGCCAAATTATTTTCCAAATTGTTTATTTTGTTCCAGTTACTCTACATCTTTTCTAATTCTTTGTTTATTTGATATTTTATATTTTGGCAATCTGGTGAATGTGAAATGGTATCTCATGATTTTAATTTTCATTTTCCTGATTTCCAGTGAAGTTGAGCACCTTTTCATATATTTATGATTCATATTTGTTCTTTTGTGAAGTGACCTGTTCAAGTCTTTTGCCCATTTTTCTATGGAATTGTCTTTTCTTATTAACTTGTAGAAATTTTTTATATTTGCTATAACTTTTCACTTAATATGTTGCAAAGATGTTACTGAATTTTCACTTATTTAGGCTGACTTTTGATAAGCAGAAGTTTAATGTAGTTTGTTAATGCTATCTTGATTCTTTCCTAACACACTTGTTGCTCAGAGGGGGAGAAATAAGTGTGGGTTTAGCTTACCTTAGTGAGTGGCTTCCCTAGTCCCTCTTGGATAGTATTGATTGGGAGGAATCTGGAGTTGATTCAGTCGATTTTATACATATTTTTTTTCCAGAACAAGGGTTCTGTCTCTAAGGGCCCCACGAAAGTATGGGCTTTTGTTGATAATTTTCACCTGTTCTAGGGGAATTCTGCTTAGTGTCAAACAATCATAAGAGTCTCAAGTTGATTTTTTTATCCCTGAAAGTATGTAAGAAATTATTTAAAAAAAAAAAAAACCCAAAAAACTCGTTACCCTTACTTTAGGTTCATAATGGTGTGATACCATGGAACCATAGAACCCCGGTATCTAAACAAATTCCAATGCTTTGCCACTCTATACATTCTCAGAGTCTCAGTCTCCTTGTCTGTAAATGAAGATAATTGTACCTGCCTTACTCCCTTGAGAAAATCAATAAAATGGTGCAGATCAAATTCCTTCCTGGCAAGCAGCTCTTGCGGTGAGGTGAAGCGAGCGAACCGCACAGCGGGCACAGCCAGCGGGATCTTTGCTGCAGTCTTTCCTCCACCCCCTCTGCAAACTCGCACCTGCACATTTGGCTGATGTGAAGACTATGGCAATGCAGGCGTTGTTGGTCAGAGCTTCTGGCTTTTTTTCTTTTCTCTAAATACTCAGGAATACTGGCACCGTGTATTCACACCACGTGTTTAACCATTCCAACTCAACTCACTCACCACGTTCCACGTATTTGTCAAAAGAAAAGCCAGTATTATGTTTACAGCACAAAATCTTAGGGAGGACCACTTAGGACAAATCACCATTGGATATTCTGAGTTTCCTTTTGTTCATCACAAAGTTTCTTTCATATATGTCACCTAGACTCATTCTTATTCTCTTTACAAAGAACCCAAGAAGCAACCTAAGGTCTTTCCCCTTGAGTGACCTTTTCCTCACTGGCGCTTGGCCTGGCTTGCACCAGGATGCCTGGCCGTGGTAAGTAATAAGATGCTTTGGCATCTATGCTGCTCATTCTTTCTTTAGCCAAATTTGTTTTCCAGTAAGCATACCAATGCAAGATGTCAAATACTCTTTGTAAGCCTTCATTCCTTTATCTTACAATTTTCCTGCTTTGATCAGTTTCATTAGCTCATTTATCCATTTCCCATTTTTTAACAAATTATTTATTTACTAGTTTGTTCATTCGTTTAATCAACAAATGTTAACTGTTATGTTTCACTTTTTGGGGGGAGAGTTAATGTGGAGGGTTTGGTTTGCAGCATACAGTCAAACAATTCTAAGTATTTCTCCAAGAACTTGTAATTCTAGGCCTCTTGGCTACCACAGTTAGCTCATCCAGGGACAGGGGAAAGGTCAAATATGTTTCACTTTTAAATGCATTCTTTAATTTACTACAGCAGTTTTTAGTAATTCATAGCACACTTATCTGTGTTTGTGTTGCCTCCATGCAGATTGCTTGTATTTATGTATATATTCAGATACCTCTAACTCTTTCTACTTTCATTAATATCAAAGTCCTCCTCCCAGATAGGTGATTTTCAATGTTTCTGTTTCTTTATTCTAAACTCCAATAGCCCTTTGCATGTGCCACTGTCAGGACACCTGTCTTACGGGACTTTGCATCTATTTATGATTTTACTTGTGTCATCTTTTCTAGATTGCTACGGCAACCCAGGTTTCTGCCTGCCCCCTTTCAAAGATCACTCTCTTCTGGTATCCTTGATGAAAGGGGTTTTGGTTAAGGGCACAACCCTGAACCCTCCTTCCTCTCATCCTGCCACTACCAGCCACACTGGCCTCATGGAGGGGTGACATGGAGAAGGCTGCACTTATTGTTGTCCTCACCTTTAGTTTTTGTCAGCACCACTTACTTATGGGTGCTTTGGACACTCTATTTCTTTTGAAGGTTGGGGGAGCCATAAAAGGGCTGACAACTTAGCACAGCAAACCTGGAAGTGAGCATGAGACAGCACTATCCTAAAGTCCCCAGGCCTTTAGGATACAGAGACTTTTTCCCAGACAACTTTCTTTCCTTAGTTTCTGGCTTACTGCCATCTTTGTAGGCCCTCTCCTCTCCCTCAGCCCTCAAATCTCCCCCCACCCCCCACCCCGGCATCCCTACTCCATTTCTTTCACACTGGTTCTCAGCTGAAACACAAGTTTTCTCACTTTAGTCCCCAGCTCTCCCTTTGCCTAGGACATCTAGGGTATGTCTTTCTCATCCAAAAAGCTCCATCATAGTATTTTTCTAAACAGTAATATTATGTACCCTGAAAATCAATTTTTCCACTTCACTATGATGGAAGTAGCTGCAATCATTTTTTGTTTTAAGTAGCATTTTTTTTCCTTACCACTTCAAATACGGGGTCTGTGCCTTATTTCACATCCTCTGTGCTACCTTGCACATGAGAGGCTCTGATTTTGCTATGCTACTCTTTTGACCTTATTTAACAAAAATACCTGCATTTCAATTGTATGAGAGAAGATGAGGAGAGGAAAAGGAAGAAGACAAAGTTGACTCTAAGGTTTCTAGCTTAGCTCACCAGGTGGTTGGTAAATCATCAGCCCCTGCTTGAGACACAGTTTTATGGGTAAAGGAGTTTAGTTTTGAACATGTCGAGACTGAGGTATCCACGGGACAACTAAAATACAGCAACTTCCGCTCTTCGCCTAAGCGGCCCTAGGTGATTGCTAAAAATGGTTCGCTATTCACTTGACCCAGAAAACCCTACAAAATCATGCAAATCAAGAGGTTCAAATCTTCGTGTTCACTTTAAGAACACCCGAGAAACTGCTCAGGCCATCAAGGGTATGCATACTCGAAAAGCCACCAAGTATCTAAAAGATGTCACTTTACAGAAGCAGTGTGTTCCGTTCCGTCATTACAATGGTGGTGTTGGTAGGTGTGCCCAGGCCAAACAGTGGGGCTGGACACAGGGTCGGTGGCCCAAAAAGAGTGCTGAATTTTTGTTGCACATGCTTAAAAATGCAGAGAGTAATGCTGAACTTAAGGGTTTAGATGTAGATTCTCTGGTCATTGAGCACATCCAGGTGAACAAAGCCCCTAAGATGCGCCGCAGGACTTACAGAGCTCATGGTCGGATTAACCCATACATGAGCTCCCCTTGCCACATTGAGATGATTCTTACTGAAAAAGAACAGATTGTTCCTAAACCAGAAGAGGAGGTTGCACAGAAGAAAAAAATATCCCAGAAGAAACTGAAGAAACAAAAACTTATGGCTCGGGAATAAATTCAGTTTAAAATAAATGCAAATGAAAGCTAAAAAAAAATAAAATAAAAAAAATAAAACACAGCAACTTCCATTTAAATGCATAGCTGAACTTACAAGAAAGAAAGAGAACTCCTCAAAGATTGAAAATTTAAGGACTAAAAACAGGGTAGTAAGTTCAAACTAGGTCTGGGACTGATGGCGGGCTGAGAATCTATCGTATTTATCACGGGGCTTGTTCTAGTTTTCTAGCTGCCGGATTGCAATATACCAGAAACAGAATGGCTTTTAAAAGGGGGAATTTAATAAGTTGCTAATTTATAGTTCTAAGGCCGAGAAATGTCCCAATTAAAACAAATCTATAGAAATGTCCAATCTAAGGCATCCAGGGAAAGATACCTTGGTTCAAGAAGGCCGATGAAGTTCAGGGTTTCTCTCTCAAATAAGAAGGCACATGGCAAACGCGGTCAGGGTTTCTCTCTCATCTGGAAAGACACGTGGCAAACACAGCGTCATCTGCTAGCTTCTTCTCCTGGCTTCCTGTTTCATGAAGCTCCCCGGGTGGCATTTTCCTTCTTTATCTCCAAAGGTCACTGGCTGGTGGACTCTGCTTCTTGTGGCTATGGCATTCTGCTCTGCTCTCTCTGAATCACTCATTCTCCAAAATGTTTCCTCTTTTATAGGACTTCAGAAACTAATCAAGACCCACCCAAATCGGTGGAGACATCGCGTCACCTAATCCAGTTTAACAACCGCCCTTGATCAAATCACATCTCCAGGGAGATGCTCTGATTACAGTTTCAAACACACAGTATTGAATAGGGATTAGTCTACCTTTATGAAATGGGATTTAGATTAAAACATGGCTTTTCTAGGGGACATACATCTTTTCAAACCAGCACAGGGCTTAAATTTTTTTCTCTTCTTTTGATTAAGGATTGTATTTTTTAAATAGACTTTTTAGCAAATTTTGCAGAAATTATAATTATACAGCTTGATGAATTTTCACTGTGAACACATCCATGTAACTAGTCCTCACACCAAGAAATAGACTTTTACTAGCTTTCCAGAAGTCTCCCTCCAAGGGAAACAGCTCTCCTAACTTCCAACAGCATCCAACTAACTTGCATTTTTGGACTTTATATAATGAAAACACATAGTGAGTCTTAATTTGTCTCTGGCAACTTAAAAAAATTGGTAAAATATATATAATATAAAAATCATTTTAACCATTTTAAAGTGTACAATTAAATGGCATTAATTACACTGACAACGTTCTGTAATTTTCACCACTATCTATTTTCAGAACATTTTCATCATCACGGACAGAAACTCATGCCCATTAAGCTGTAATTCCTCTCAGCCTCTGATAACCACTATTCTGCTTTCTGTATCAATGAATTTGCTTACTCTATGTAAGCAAATTTATAGAAATTATATAATTTATAGAAATTATATAATTTATAGAAATTATATAATTTATAGAAATTATACAATATTTGTCTTTTTGTTTCTGGCTTATTTCACTCAACATGGTATCTTCAAGTTTCATCCGTGAATCAGAACTTCTTTTGTATGGCTGAATAATATTTCATCGGATGTATATGCTACATTTTGTTTATCTGTTCATCTGTGGATGAACGCTTGGGTTGCTTCCACCTTTTGGATCCTATGAATAATTCTGCTCTGAGCATTGGCCCTGTTTTCAATTCTTTTGGTTCTATATCCAGAAGTGGGCTGCCATGTCATATGGCAGTCTTATGTTTAACTTTCTGAGGAATTCACAACTGTTTTTCACAGTAGCTGCACCATTTTACTATGTCTGGATTCTTTTGCTTAACATTATGTTTTTAGGATTTTTCCATGCTTTTTAGTTGAAATTAATTCATTTCTCATTGGTATATAATAGCCCAATGTATGAATAGATCACAATTTACTTATCCTTTCTATTACAGATGGACATTTGACTTGTTTCCAGTTTTTTGTTCTGATGAACAGAGCTACTATGAAAATTCTTCTCCATGCCTTTTGTTTAGCACATGCATGCGTTTCTTTGGTTCATATACCAAAGAGGGTATGTTCCTATGTGTTGGTAGGTTACCGACAGTTTAATAGATGCTGCCAAAATTTTCCAGGTGATATACCAATTTACATTCCCACCAGTTGTGAATGAGAGGTCCATCAACAACTCAATATTGTATTTTTCATTTTAGCTATTCTGGAGGGGGTATAGTGGCATTGTATTTTGGTCTCATTTGCATTTTTCCTAATGACTACTTAAATTGAGCACTTTTTCATAAGTTTCTGGCAATCTAAGGAACTTCTTTTGCAAAGAGCCCATTCACATCTTTTACCCAATTTTCAACCGGGTTGCCCATCTTTTTCTTTTTGACTTATAGGAGTTCTTTATATATTCTGGATTTGAATCCTTTGTCAGAATATATTATATATACACATATATATAATATCTTCAGTATCTTCTATTCTTCATTTTCCTCTTCATTGTCTTAGTGGTATCTTCGATAAACAGAAATTTTAATTCAATATAGACCAATGTATCAGTTTCTTCCATGATGGCTAATGCTTTTTGTGTCCTCTTTAAGAAATCTTTACATATCTCAAGGTCATGGTCCATGTTTTCTTCTAGAAATGTTTTACTGTTTTATAATTTGTATTTAGATTATATATAGATCTCATATCTAGATCACAACCCATTTGAAATTCACTTTTTGTGTTTGGTGTAAGGCAGGGACCAAAACTCATTTTTTTCTGTATGGACAGCCAATCGACCCAGAACTATCCTTTCCCACTTCAGTGTCACCTTTTTTATAATTCAGGTGTCATAAATGTGCATGTGTGTTTCTGCACTCTCTGTTCTGTTTCATTGGTCATTTTAACATTTTTACCATACCATCTAATTACTATAGCTTTGTTATAGGACTTCTTGTCCCATAGTGTAAGTCCTCCAGCTTAATCCTTCTTCAAGATTGCAAGGGGCTTGAATATTAACTGACATATGAAGAAAGGAAATGAGGTACCGAGTCAGAGAAAAGTAAATGAGTTGATACTAAGACACACAAAAAAGCCAAAACCCTTGAAAACATCCACCCACCACAAGAAAAAGAAATTTCGCTTAACCACCGGCCTGCTCTCCCTTGAGTTTGGGGTTTGAATTTGTACTTCCTGCATACTTTAAGTGCCCTCAAGCATACAAAGCTGAAGGGATGTGACAGGAGATGTACTCCAGCACAGGATTTCTTACAAAATTATAAAACAATAGAAGAAAATAATATACTGTGAAAGACCCAGTAAATGGCAAAATTTGTCCCAAAAACCTCAGATGGTAGAATTATCATCTACAGATTATGTTTAAATATGTTTAAAATTATTAAATATACAAAAGAAGAGATAAAAAAAAACATCAGAAAAAGCAAGATTTAAAAAACAACTAAGACAACTAGAAAAGGAAGCAAATAGAATGTCTAGGAATGGAAAATATACCCATTGAGACAGCAGATATTCATTGATTCCCCAAAATGGAAAAGTGTTAGTTAAATAAATGACTGGACTTAACCACTGAATCATAAACATGACCCCTGATTAATTATCCTTTTCAATTGCAGGGCATCAAGCAACCTTCCATCTTGGGTTATGACAGGCCTAATGCCAGCAGACTTAGAATAAACAGGAAGTGGTCTGAAGCTGGGCATCCCTTTTGATTCTTTCCCAGGGTATGTGTCTGTCTCAGATGTTAAATTTCGTATTTTTTAGTGAAACACCACAAAGAGGGTAATACTCAAAAATGACCCAACACAACAGAAACTCATAAGAAATCCCTGGAGAGTAAGCAGTTAGCTTTGGAGAAGTTCTTTGATGCCATCTGAGCAAAATGAACCCCCTCTGGTCTGGTTTAGGCTTGGGTTGTAGGCAGATGACATAATTCTCCATGTTTAATTTCAGCACTTTCACCAATCTGTATGGTGGAAAAAGTACAGGTTTTGGAGTCAGGTCTGGGTTTGAACCCTGGTTCCATCACTTACTATTGCATGTAGCCCAGTGTCAGCACTCAGTCCCTGAGGTTTCTCCTCCCCTACCATCTCAAGAACCCTTAACAAAGCCTCAGGACACAGAGTGGATGTGCTTTCGTCCATCTGAGTCCTAAGGACCCTCATGAAATGGTAAACATAGCTACTAAAATTAACAATTCACCCTTATCAGGCACTGCACTGGATGTTTTATATATTTCACTTTGTTCCTCACGATAACCCTGAGAAATACATATAATTTGCCCCATTTTTTTAAGTGAAGAAGCTGAGACTACATTTATGTGCCCAAGATCACACGTTAAAGAGTGCCAGAAATGAGATTTGAATCTATCTGTTCTAGGTTCTTTCATGGCACACTATATTGCTTAACACGTGGCTTAATACGATCACTTTCTAACATTCAGCTTTCTTCTGAGAACAAAAAGCAATGCATTTCATAACATTTTTAAACACTAGCAAGAAAACAAAAGGGCTCAGCTGATTTTCTTCCAAGCAGGCTTTGTGGTCTTCTGACAGGCATGTTTCTGCGGCAGGTCTGGCTGCTCCCGTCCGCTGTAAGCTGCTGCCCGCCCTTAGGGAAACCCTCACCCAGAGTAGGCTGTATGGACGCTGCCTTCTGAGAAGATGGCAGAAACCAGGGAAAGACACGATTCTGAGCACCCAGCCCAGGTAGAGTTGCGTTTTTATGCATAAGCACCTGTGGGGAGCAAATCTGGCGTTCTCATAACAGTAGTTAATGAGTACAAGTTCAGTTCAGTTCTTTTGTGTAAACAAGGGAGAGAGCCTGTGTCTGAACGTAATTCCAACTGCATCGAGGTCATTTTAGAGCTGGTGGAACTCTATTTGTCTTAGGAAATCTCGAAAACTTTTATAGGGAATTCGGAAAATATTTTCGGCCTGCAGGAAAGATAAAATCCCTGCACACAAAGTACAGGCATGAGCCCAGAAACTGAACAGACAGACTGCTGTAAAACCCCTGTTTAATAAGGCATTAAAATGCCATCGACCTGGACACATTTAAAAAAAAAAAAAAAGAGCTATGAAAACAAATACCATTCAAATAATTAGGATCTTATGCCTGAGGCCAGCCTCAGTGCCAAGCAGAGACTTCCCAATAGGAATCAGAGCTGAGCCTGATCCCTAAAGGAGGAATCAGCCAAGACAAAGGCAGCTCTGGACCTGGTTTTCTCCCTCACCTCCCTCTGCTGCCGGTTTCTTGATGCCGAAGTCAGTGCATTTGAAGTTTCCCTCCCCACCATCTTGGCTGATTTTACAGTCCTGTAGCTCATGTGGGGGCTCAGTGTCCCTGAGGTTTATTGACCTGCCTTCGGGAAGGCCCTGAAGCGTGCTGCTTAAGGATGGATGGACGGGAAGCTAGCCTGTAGCGCTATGCCTTTCTGCTCCCAAAAGGACGAGGAGACATTTAAAGGCCTACTCTATTGAGTAAATATACTCCAAATTGGGGGGAGGGCAGAAGAGTGAACATTTGTTTATGAGCAGAGCTGCGGGAGGAAAAAAGATGTCTTTTCACTCGCCACTGCAAATGCGGCTGCTGTAGCAAAGCTATTTCCTGCGGCACCTCCTGAGCAGTTGACAGCCAGGTGTACAGCAGCACATTTCATCCACCCCAGGACAGTTCCAAACAGCTCCAAAGCGCTCAGCCCCAGAAACGTGCAAAGTAGAGCACTTGCTGTCTTACTATTTCTGCAGTGATCGTTTGTTTGTTTGTTGGGAGAGGGGGTGCAAGTATTGTACAGGGCAGAAGCAGCAATTCATAAAGTTGAATTTTTTTTAACTTGGGCAGGCACCGGGAATCAAACTCGGGTCCTCTGGCATGGCAGGTAAGCGTTCTTGCCTGCTGAGCCACCGTGGCCCACATAAAGTTGAATTTTTAATCAGACTGTGTTCTAAGTTGAGATGACCTTTTATTTTTCACCTTTTTCTTTTGTCTTTTAAAAAAATTATCATATGAATTTATATCACTGATCAGTGACTCTCCTTAAAAAATCCTATAGAGAAATTTGTGACTATCTAAATTTTCTCACATTTTGTTTCATCTTCACCTGTATGTTTTCTTTTCTTCCAAAAGATTGTAAACACCAACAATATTAGGAAATAAAAGAGTGACAAAGGAAGAGAGTAAAAAGAGAGAAAGAGAAAAAAAAAAAGAATGAAAGAAACATAATTGAAGCTTACACATTTTCTGGGGTTTATTTCAATTGGACCAGTTGGTTTCATTAAGTGATACAAAAGAAAAATGCAGGCCTCGGGGCCCAAGGCTTTCATTAAATTCAGCTTGGTAAATTCTAATAATACAGTGATTTATTAAAAGCATCAAAGATGTCACAGAGCAGGCCTTCCCTAAGCAGCAGCCTCACCTCTTGGGTCTGACTCATGCTTCCCCCATGGGCGTCTGAGCTGTGAAGTTGTGGGAGGATATTTAAGGTTTGGTGAACCAGCTCCTTGAATCCTTCTTGCTATTTGGCTGGGATCTCATCCCAATTAGCAGTCTCGCCATCTAGAGTAGTAGCTGGGCAGCAACGGTGAGCGAGGGACGGGGTGCTTCGAGCTGTTGTAAATGATTAGCCCCAGTGAGTTGCAAACTTAGTACTTGGGCCCCCGCAGGAGTCTGCTGGAGGAAATGAGAGGATCAGCAACGCGAGAGGAGCACTGAGGCGCGGCTGTTCCTGACCACAGCCACAGGCTTTCCTCTGGAGGCCGGAAATTGACCCCGTCAAAGGCTGTGGATGCAGGCAGGGCAAGGATAATGATAAGGCAGGAGACGATGCTAAATCATCAATCACTCTTCTCTCAGAGCCCACGAGATTGGTCAATCCTTCACCATCCTAACCCCTCCTTAGTCTAGCAGGGGTTTTACGTGAAAATGCAAACATGAGCATAGACTAATTAGACCAACAGGAAGCTTAATAATTGAAAGGCCTTTCCTTTCTTAATGGTATTTTCATTCAAAAGCATCTCATTCGAGCCATGAACTAAGCCTAGGCAGCTGGCAGCACAGATATTACTCACCCCTTCTTATAACTGAGGAAATTGAAGCTGAGGAAGATTGAGGGACTTGCCCAATGCCCCTGACAAGTTAGTGGCAGAGCTGGGACTCTTTCAACAACAGATTAATTCCCAGTACCACTGAGCTCGGCGGTTGGCTTTGAATGCAGGAGCAGAAGAGCCCATGCTGTCCCTTCCTGGAGGCACTGGTAAAGATGGCAGGCTTCTCCGCTGGAGGGAAGCCCTCTCTTAAAAGTCCTTGAATGTTTCCTGGATCTGGATGAGGCCCAAACCCCTGAAAGTGTGTAAGGTGCTCAGAGGGCTGGAAACACCAAGCAAGAGTCTTCCCAGCACTTCTCTCCCTCCCTAGCACGGCACCCTTCCTTGGCATTGTGTGCCTAATGCACACGGACCCAGGCTTTGGCATCTGGTAAGAGAGGCTTAGCTGTGAGACAGCAGAAGCAATAAAGTTCTGAAAAGCAATAAAAGGAATTTCCCAGGAAAAAAAAAAAAGAGTCTCACATCTTTTAAGCATCTAAAATGAAACCTGTGCATACCTGTATCCTTTATTGGGAAAAGAGGGCAACTTGAATTAGCACATATTTTATCTGTAGTATCACATTTAATCTTTTCTGTGACCTTGGAACATAGGTTGTACTTTATTACTCCTAATTAACATATGGGGGGAACAGAGGCTTACAGAGATTAGGCCTATGACTAATAGGTGCTGGCGCTCCAGGCCCATTCTCTTTCCACTGCCCTCCCTGGCCTCTCCACCCAAAGCACCAGTAAACCTACAGAGACCACGGAGAACCCCACACGTAACGGGGCGCAGAGGCCCCAGCCCGCGAGCAGAACCACCTCCTAGTGACCCCCTTTCACTTTCTTTTTTTTTTTTTTTTTTTTTTTTAACATGGGCAGGCACCGGGAGTCGAACCCGGGTCCTCTGGCATGGCAGGCGAGCATTCTTGCCTGCTGAGCCACTGTGGCCCGCCCACGCCCCTTCACTTTGATCTCACATCCCTTCGGCAAGACACTTTTAAGCACACACTCCTAATATGTCATTTGTTATTTATAAATTAAATATCTTACTAGCATGCCAATATAGATTTTAGATATTTCAAAAGGACAATATCAAAATAAAAACGGTTCTGGCATTTCATTTCCCTACCCTATTTTGAAGAGTCCTTCTATAGATGACAGAGCCCCACCTTAAGTAAGAAATTCATGATTGCAGGTTTCATTCATGGAATCTTTGTTCTTTAGCGCTAAAAGAGATATGAGGAGCCACTTGGAAGGAAGAAAAGGAGGCTCAGAAAGAGGGTAAGAAGTCCTACGACCAGCATGTGACCAAACTGGGGCCAGGACCTACCTCCCCTTGTTCCTAATTCCCAGCTCTTTTCACCGTTCTACACTGAGATAAAAATAAGCCAAAAATTCATTTTCTTGGGTTAGAAACTTAAATTAGGGTTTCTGGTGGGATAGGCCAGAACTTAATGCCTGAGCATCTGGTGCTGTGTCTTTGGTAAATTCAGGTCCATTAACTCCCCTAAAGAGACAGCCCTTGGCTTTTCAGTCCAGGGCAGAGAGCATATGGGCCAGGCTGTCAGTACATGGGGTCTGAGGAGAGGGAAGACTGTGCTATACTGCATTTGATGCTATTAAAAGCGGTGCACATAGTTTCCGTCATTCCTAATGACGGAGTCACGTCATTTTACAGACCCTGCCCTTGCTTCAGGCACCCTAGCTAGGATTTCCGGGTGTTAAGGAAAAGTGGCTCCCAAACAGGTCTCTTCCAGGTTATCCCAAGGAAGCACATTGTGGCCAGGAGCTGGAAAGGCAGGGAAAAGACACCCTGGCTCTGCTACCCAAGCCAAGTGGGTCTTGGGGCCATCCCAAACGAAAAAACAAAAACAAAAGCAAAAAACCTTTTAACAGAAGCTACATTTGTTTTTAGAGGTATCTGGATTCTTTACTCACTCCACTAGCTTGGACCAAGCTGACTTAGCCATGCAGCCGGGATGAGGCCTGATGCAACAGCCAAAGGACAGTCCCCTCCTTTTTCAGCCCCCTTCCTTGTGGGGTGGAGGAGAACAGACAACTCAAGTTCATGACCTGCTTGTGGTGAGTGGCTGTGGCTGGGGCTGTTAGAGCGGATTATATATTATCATCCTCTAAAAGGATAACTTTCTGCCATTATGTACCCTTCAACTCATAAAATTATTCATTAGACATGTTTGTTTTCCTTTTATTAATGGACTGAAAGTCACTAAATATAAGCCCATAAAAATCTGGCCCCTATAGGGTCTAGAAGGCAAGAGAAAGGGGGTCAGGTGAGACCAGGTAGCAGAATGGACAGTGAAGATGGTGGTGATAAAGGTGGTAATAGTGTCATCCTGTAGAAAGAGTAGATGCTTTGGGTGAGGGAGACCTGGACTTGAAGCCAGTTCTAACTCTTAGCCCATAAACTTGAGCAAGTTCCTTCCTGTTCCCAAATTTCAGTTTCTTCCTCTGTGAGATAGTGGTGATAATATTTCTACTAAATAATTAAATGATCAGAGATAATATATATTAGTGGGCCAAGCCCAATGCCTGATGACTGATTCACAAACTAAAGGTAGAATTTATTTTCCTTTTCTGATTTTACAAATGAGAAACCTAAAACTCAGGGAACAGATTCAAACCTCATTTTCTGAATCTGAAATCCAAAGCAATGACTTTCCATGAAAAGAGGTAGTAAAAAAGAAAGGAGCTAGCATGTGCTGAGTGCCTATTTTGTGTCAGAATATTACGGACAGAGACTGTGCCAGGCCCTGTCATATGTTAATTTAGTCTCCACAATCCCAAGAAACATATAGTATTAGGTATCAACTCTATTGTCTCGACCTAAACACAGAAATTGTGTCTTTGCTTAAAGGCACAAACCAGTAGGTGACAAAGCCACGTCATGAACTCAGGATTTCTGGCACAAAGTGCAAAGTTTGTCCCACTATCCCACAGATGCTGAAACACAACTTCAGTGAGACAGCATTTATACTTTAGGGGGAAATGAGAGATCCAGGAATGTGAAAACCAGCTCCTGTTCTTCGTAGAAAGTTAGAAAAGAATTGGCAATAATATAGATTTGAGTCATTGATTCTTAAGGCCGAAAGCAGGCTGGGCCAATCCTCATCAAATCTGATGTTTGAGGACCCTCTACCATGTTCACCAACTGAGCCTCCAAAGGCACTCTGGCAATTAGCCTCTGGCCTTAGGACTCCTTGTTTTGTGATCATCCCTAAATCCCAAAGAGCCCCAGCTGGGACTTTCAAGTCTGCCCTGGAAAAGGGAGAGACACACAAGCCAGCCTTGCACCCTTAGAACCAGGAAGTCTCAGCCATCTTTTATGTGGTTAATCCTTTCTCCTGCTGGATGTGTTTCTAAAATAAAAATGTACAACTGCTGGGGAAGTGTCTGGAAGGAGCCTCCATGTGCCCAGTCATAAAATAGGAGTAATACTTTCCACCTTCTAAATTAGAGTGATGCTATCAGTGCTACAAATTATTTGCTAAATTATATCCGGAGGAATCTCCCAATTCCTTGGACTCAAATTTAAAGAAGGTTTAGATTAGAAAGTGCCACAAAATTCATCTAACTCAATAGCTAATCTGCAGATAGGATGGTGCATGACTCACCTGCTCCTGCCTCCATGACCCCTATAGGCATCTGCTAGTGTTGGGAGAAAGGTCACCTAAAAAGAGATTCAGGACTCAGAGGTACCATCATTTTTCAAGCATGCACCCTATGCCAGACCCGGTGCTAGGTGTTTTTCATAGGAGCAGTGTGGGAGGAGGGTCTCCTTTGCTTTGGTGATAAGTTTAGTTCCATTGTAATTAGGGTGGTTTTCTATAGAAGGGTTAGGGGGAAGACACAGTTTGGAATCTCAGTAGGAGAAAGAAGTATAGGGATGCCAGGGGAGGATCTAGTACTTCTGGGACCCACTTGACCCTAGCAAGCAACTGGGTGTAAAGAAGGAGGTGTCAATGAGAGAGACCGCACTCTGGGCACAGGCCTTTCAGGGCATGAGGGAGTTCAGATAGCCTGTGACCCTGAGTGATGACCTTTCCTAAAGATGGGCTACAGAAGGGTTCTTTCTCCACCCCCTACCCATGGTGGCAGCAAGGGCAGAGTTCTCAGGCCACACCAAAAGGAAGGTGGAGGTGCCAGCAAGGGCAGTGTTCCTACACTTGAGCAGCCTCATGTCCTCTACTTGAACAGTTTCTTGATCCCACATACATGAACAGCCATCACCCAGGAGCGTACTGTTCATGACAGCCCAAAGCTCTGCAAGCTCACACAGAAAACCAGGGAGTAGGCTTTGCCACTGTGGCAACTTCAACATTCAGGCCTGAATGGGAGAGATAGAATTGCACAGATTATCTTTAGGAGGCAGAATTTGAGTTTGGTAAGTGATGGGAGTTGGCAGGGAGGGAGTTGAAAGGACTCAGCAATGAAGTCCAGGCTTCTGGCTTGAGCAACTGTATTTTGGTTAGTGGTATAACTTACCAAAGTGGAGAACACAAGGGGAGGTCTGGAGGGAGATGATGAGTTCAGGTTTGAACAGAGTGAGTTTGTGTTCCTAACATCTCTTAAGCAGAGATGTCCAGAAGAGTGTCAGGAGAGGAAAGGAGGGCTAATGATTAGATTAGACATTCATTGGCATATGTTGGTGAAAGAAGCTGTGGAACGGATGACGTCACCTAGGGAGAGTAGGCTGTGAGAAGAGAAGGCTAAAGCCACAGACCTTGAACAACAGCAGAATTAAAGGCCTGGGCACAAGAAGAGGTGTCTCAGGAGAGCCAGAGAGTCAGGAGGAAAATAAACAGGGCGAGATGGCCCAACAGCCACAGCCGTCACCCACTACCATTAACACTGGGACACAGTCTCTTTTAGTCTTTGTTCTTTTCTCTCTCTCTCCCCTACGTATTTCTATAATCTCAATCTTTCTTTTTTCTTTAATCAAATTTTTTAATTACAAAAGTAATTCATGTTTATTGTAGCAAATCAAACCAAACAGATATTTACAAGGGAAAAACTCATAATTCCCTCCTAGCTCCCCTGAGGAAGCAGTGCAAACAGTTTCTTCCAAATTTCTGTGCCCCAACACACACACACACACACACACAAGCCTCCACATTCACACCACACACATACTCACATAAGCAGACTCACACACACACACAGATTGGGTTTATTTTATGGTTTTGGTTTTGGGTTTTGTACTTCACACAAATGGGAAACCATGCATATTACTCCAGAAATGTTTTCACTTAATATGAAAACATATTATATCTATCTATTTATATCTATTTATCTATCATTCTGATTTTAATTACTAATTACTCAATGTTCTATACTTTAGCTACACGAAGCTATTTTTTTTCTCCATTTTCAAACATGGTTGAGATCATACTTTACGTTACAATCCTCTTTTTTCACTTAGTATTTATTTAGTCCTCATGTCCTTAAAAGCTCTTCATAATCTTTCTGACTACATCAAATTCCAGAATATAGGTGTGTCATTTTTAATTTAACCATAATTTACTTTCTGCCAATTTGGGGTTATTAATAAAAATCCACAATGAGCACTATAGAGTATTAGGCGATGGCCACATTTCTGATTATTTTCTTTAGGATATGCGCACTTTCAGAGTCTTTGTCCATGCTACCAAATCGCTTTTTTCTGGAAAGACTAACGATCTTTGCTCCTACTGGCAACAACTGAGAGTTACACAGAAGTGGTGTCTTAGTCTCCTGGCTGCTTTGATACCCACCACGCAATGGCTGGCTTAAACAATGGGAATTTATTGTCTTACAGTTTTGGAGGCTGGATTGGTAGCGTCCTGACATCTGGCAACCTTGCATTTCCATGGCTTTTCCATTACCCGGAGACGTCCTCTCCGCTCTCTTCCGGTTTCCAGCTTACTTCCGACTTCTAGCTCCTCCCTGTGGCCTTCCCTGGAACCGATTCCTCATTTTTTCCCTTTATCAGATCTCCAGGAATGGGTTTAAGTCTCATCCTGATTCAGTTAGCCACACCTTAACTGAAATGACATATTCAGGAGGTCCTATTTACAGTGGGTTCGTTCCCACAGGAACGTGGGTTAAGACCGTGTATTTTTCTGGGGTATCTAACTCAATCTGCCACAAATGGTATTTTATCGTTTTAACTTGCATTTTAGATCATTTAGTGAGGTTAGTTTTGTTCAGGTTAATTATCCATTTGCAATTCCTCTTTCAAGAACTATCTGTTTACACGCACCCAGTGCTGTGGTTTCCTAAGTCAGCCTTTCCAACCTGGCCGCGGACACCAGGGCCCAGGTAAGAGAAGGGGCCATTGTTGGGGCCTGACCTGCTGGGACTCTCCACAACCCTGTTTCATCTTTTCCTTTTCCATTTTTCTTCTCTCCACATTATTCTGACTCAGGCTTTAATTTTCACAAACTATTCAATTTGGTGGTAGGGGGTTTCTGTAGAAGAATTTCTGTGATCCTCAGAGCACTGGGCCTGTTTGCCCTTGTTAGAGAAGAAGGGTCCTGGACGCTCTGCAGGCCCCGTCAGGCTGTGGTAATACGCAGGGGCTGCTCGAGCTGCAAAGTGTAAACCTGGTCCTTCTTAGTGAGACTTTGCAGAAATCCCACTGGAGATTTTTCTGCCCCTGCCCTGTCTACTTTCCTTCATAATGATAAATGGCTGAAAAGAAAACTATCTAATCTCCAAACTGCTTACTTTTTTTTCTACTTGTCCTTCAAGGAAAGAAGGAAGAACACAGTCACATAAAACAGAGTCCTTCATCGCCTGCTTCTCAGGAGACTGCTCTTTCCCTTTTCATCCAGGGCCTGTTTCTGATCTGCGATGGGCTTACACTGAAAGCTCCACCCGGCCCGCTCTAATCAGCTGCGACAGATACTGCAGTTGCTTGGGTCGCCCATTGAAATTGAATTGATTACCCGGCCCCTTTGCCATTTTGTTCTGCACACAATTGCTTAATAGCTGTCACCTTGGCTTTCAGTCCCGGCTGGCTTCAGGCTGACTGGTTCCCATTACTTAGGATGGCCAGTGCAAGTTCATCACCTTTACAGGATGTCCCTGATTGATTCCGTATGCCTTGGAGACCTGTAATATATTTGCATGGGGTGGGGGGAGGTTGTTGGGGGACGGAATGGAAATCTCTTGGCCACAGGAACTGCCAGTTTTCACTGAGGGGCTCGCCATATTTGAATCATTACCAGGGCTTCTTGCCAGGAGTCTGGCCTCTGCTGACATAGCTGCTAATGAATTTGTAAATTTAAAAAAAAAATACAAAACAACCCAGCCTGTTATAACCTTTGCTGTCGCCACCTGCTGCCTGGGCGGGGGCTGTAAACAGAAATGACACTTTTCCGGCCTGAGGTTGTGCTTGTCTTTGAAATGACGGTTCTCCCGGCAACCCCCAACCTTCCTCCGCCCGCCAAGCAGAAGAACTGGGGTTTGGAGAGAGAGATTTTTCAAATGAAATCCTGTGCACTGGGAACTATTTCAATTAGACAGCAAGGGGAATGTTAACATGCCCTCCGGCCTTTTAAGTGGGTTTTAATTTTATGTTGTAAGATAAGACACGGCAAGGCCGGGGCTGCTGCTCCTCCAGCAGGCTCCATTAGTGGGGTGAGCCAGGGCCTTTTGACCCCCTGAGACCCAGCTGAGGCTGGAAGTTGCTTTGGTTTTTTAACAATTTGTCAGTCTGACCCTGCTTCTTTCCATTCTCTCCTTTGTTATTCTAGGCTCTCCTGTTGTTAGAGGGCAGTTGGGCAGCAAGGCCTGGTCTGAGAGGCCTGGCTCAGTTCTCCCCAGTGGCCTGGCCCTGGCTTGGGGAGCAGAGTTGTCCTGGGCGCTGCCTTCCCACGGACATGCACCTGAATGTTACTCTTTTTTTTCCCCTCCTTCCCAGGCAGGGCACAGCAGAACACTTTTCATGTGGCAGGTTTCTGGCCTGATGATGTATGACCTGTTGGTGCTACTGAATGGTGCCCTTTGTTCCAAGATATCCCATGTGCCCCCTTTTTATTGAGCTCTTGATTCAAAAGGGCAGGAAAGCTCCACAAATCCCACTGCAGGCCCTGCTATAGCCATGCCCAGGTGGGGAAGCCCAGGGAACTTGTGCTTCCCAGAAAGCTAGTAGGACGCTCTAGGCTGCCCAAATGCAAAGTACTCCTCAAAAGGGGCTTTCTTTACCTCAGACTCAGTGTACTGGATATCTCCAGAGAGCCTTGGAATACACATCTAGCCCCAGCCCTCTGCCTGGGGCTCGAAGATCATAGCGTGGTGTATCCCAAAATGCAATCTTCACCCAGAGACAAAAGCAGGTACGAGTTAGGAAGAGCCCCCCCACTCCTTCCCTATGCCTGGAACCAAACCCAGTTAAGTTTTTCTCTGTGACCAACAAGCCCAAGGTAGAAGCCAACAGCTAAAGAACAAAGGAGCTTGGCTGCCTTTTCTGCAGCAAGAAGTCCAGCCAGAAAGCAGCCCTAAAACAGCAAGGGGGAAACTCTGGGAGAAATGGGATACAAGGCTTAATTTTTACCCAGCAGGAATATCATCCTAGTCCTGATGAAAACAAGGATTTAAAAGGCATCCCTTACCCCTGCCTTCTCCTGGGTTTCCAGACCAGTCTCCACTGGAGATGGTGGATGAAGGTGAGTAGCTATGGGGAAGGCGTCATGAAGGAGGGACCAGAAGGCAAGGGATTGTAAGGAAGGGTCCCAATAGCACCTCTCTATTCCTGTTTCCCTTTTTATCTAGTAGGTAACCAGAGCCAGAGCCAGAACCTGGACTGGATTTCATCTCCTTTTTTCTTTCTCCATCTTGTGGCCTAGCTTCAGCGATGTGGCAATAGAATGGGCAAGTAGGGGGTGGAAGGTTTCTACCAGGCCTCGATTCATCTTCTCTGGGGTAAAGGTGGCCGGCTGACCATGCATCTGACTGCTATAGAAAGTCCCAGGTCTGACTTTAACCTGCCCTTCAGTTCTTTTTCAAACAGCTGCCCAAATCCCATCAAGAATGCCCTATTTGTGAGACAACCTCCCCCAAATTACTATGTGGTGTATTGACTGCTAAAAGGAGACAGATTCATACTTATGCCTGCCCTGACCTTCTGGGGTATTCCAGAAATCCAGACCCATAATTTGGGGAGAAGCCGTGAAATCCAGACCCATAATTTGGGGAGCAGCATGAGATCAAAAGTAAAGTTTCTTTGTTGGTCTTAAATTATCTCACTCTGAGCCCAGAGACTCTGTGGTACAAATGCTTGGAGGTGTTAAAGCCCCCATCTAGTCCTTGGGAAAAATACCAGAAAAAGAGGAGACAGAAGACTAGTGCTGAGCCAAGAAATGACAAATCAGTAGTAAGAAGCATTCACACATTTCACAGTTGTAAAATGGCTTTATGTTCCGATATGTAAAATAAAAACGTCCATGCTATATAACAAAACACTTGAAGTTCCATATCACCTGTTAGCTACTGTGGTTTCTAATAAAGCCTTATCTGTAGTATGTATGTGTGTGTATGTATGTTTTATCTAACCAATATCAAAATGTGTGGTAAAAATTTAAATAGATGTCTCACCAAATACCTCTGCAATGTCCATTCTTATGTTTATTCACTGGTAAAAACAAAAAAAAAGCAAAGCTGAATTTGACATGTGGCCTGCATTTGTGAGATATATATATATATATATTTATTTATATTTATTTATTTATATAATATATAAATAGCTATTCAGCATGCAAAGAGTTTAGTGATTTCCCAAATTTGATTATAAAGTTCACATCAGCCACCCAGATGCTCTGGTGACATTCAATGCTAAAGAACTGGGCTGAGGACTATGAGATCTGCCTTGCTGGAGAATAATTATCTTTGCTCCTTTGAACCCACTGGCTGAATTTACTGGAAGAAATGAATGTTTTCTCAATTTTCTTTTTTATTTCTGTTGAGCTCTCTTGCTCCAGCAACGTGGATTTTCTGGAAGCAGAACATGCTCCAATGTAGTCTCCTGGGGACACTGCCAGGTGAGGCATGTTTCATAATTGCCACTTGTAGGATGCAGATGGTGCCTGAAAAGCCAAGCCTTGTACACTAGAGAGACACAGTGAGAGACTGCGTGTTGGGGACCAAGGGGGAGGGGCTTTGTGCTTGATGACAAAACCTGAAAATGGTGACAATGATGCTATTGGTTGCATTTTCCCTATGCTTCAAGAAAAAAAAATTTTAAATACCCATTAGGTGGCACTTAGCACCTTAACCTTTCTGAAAGTCATCCTTCAGATCTGGGCTCCAGGGGTTAGTTTCCAGGCCACTAACTGAGCAGTCAGTTCTCTCTGAGCATGCTTTGTCGAGTCTGGCTGAGCCCACTTCTGAGGTCATCTCACAGAATCCCCAGGAATCAAAGGAGGGGGAATTCTGCTCCAAAACACAATGCACAGCTCCCCTTGTAAAGAGAAACCTGGGAACTCCTAAGGTGTGCACAGAGCTCTCCTACCCCAACAATGAGAGTTTGCCCCAACTTTCCCTATGGAAAGATTTCACCATCTGGCCCCTGAGTGAATCAAAGATTGTATTATAAAAAACTTCCTAAATATAACTCACATGAACCCTGCACTCTCTTTCCATCCATGGACATGATGAAAGATGCCAGACAACAAAAGATCTAGGTCCTGCAGCCAAAATTACTTATTAGATAATTGTTTTTTCTTCTTGTCATGGCCTCAATTGTATGTCAAAAAATAAATGCTCTCCAAATACATATACATGTGTGTGTGCATGCACATACACACACACACACATATACACACCTTTGGAAATACCTTCCTGTGAGGATTTCTTGGTAATGCAGGCCACCTATAGAGGTTAATACTGGATTACACGGTCCTGTCTGTTTAGGAGACATGGAAGTCATCCATCAGTCCAGTTCTCTACAGTCCCCATTCCTGAATGATACTGTAAGGAAGATTCCCGAGACAAGGAGAAGCTTTGGGAGTAGAGAAATTCATTGGCAGCATTCAGGTGCGGAGAGGGTGGTTTCCTCTCACACACTGGAGGGAGGCCACGCTCTCTTGGAAACGAGGCAGTAGGCCCCCGCTCTCGGACCTGAGATTGTGAGAGCTGATTGTAGACACTGAAGTGGGTGTTTCCTGGTGGCTGGGAGCTCTGAGCAGAGATGGTAGGCAGCCGAGGCATCATAGTGGTAGTGGTGAAGTGTGTGGGGAAGGGTTGGTAAGGCACAGTCTCCATTGTCTGAACGCTGTAGCTTGTGTACGGTGAGACAGAAGTCCACATGTTACAGCTCAGTGGGGGTGGGGGCAAGTCATCCACCCCAGACACCCCAGCAATCTCAGGCCCTGAACCTGAGTACATACAGGCTTCTCTTGGGGTCACCTCACTGCAATAGGAAGGGCTCAGCATCTGTTGGTCATAGGGAGGGGGAGAGCGGAAATAGTGATCCTCCCCCACTGAAGAAGGAGCTTCCAGATAGGATCGCTTGCAGGATAAGTCCAGGTGGCGAGCACTGTCTGCTGGAAGACAAAGGAACCTTCAGGAAGAGCCATTTTCATCAGCCCAGGTCCCAGAGCACCCGTGCTGGATGCCAGTACAGCCTACCCTTGTCATTTGGGGTCTGCCCTTGCCCACACTGCCTAGGCACTACTAGAATCATCTTAATCATTAAAAAAGCTACAGCTTTTATCAAGTGGCAGCAGCCAAGAATAGGTCAGATTCTGAACCCTGATGAAAGGCCACAGGGGACATCATATTGCTGGACACTGAATGATGTTTTTAGCCAGGCAGCATACAGCTTTGATCCTTTGCCAACCTGACTTTTGGGGATGGTAAGAGGACTTAATGTACCCTGGCAGACTTAGGCTAGGCCCACCCTGGCCAAGGAAAGTAGAAGCAAATACCAGGCCAAACCAGACTCAGAGGCCACAATTGCCTGAATTAGCCAGAAAATTAAGGCCACAATGTTTCTACCTCAATCCTCAACTCCTAGGAAGACCTTAGCAAGCCAAAGCTACTCATAGGCACATTCCTATTGCTTTTATAAATGGAAGATAACCCTACATATGTTCAAAGAAAACACATCAGATTGTTATTACACAGATTCCAATGCAACACTGTCTACAAAAATTAAGAAATGGAGCTGGTAATAAGTGAAAAGGGTGACTTGTAATAGACTAACCTACTATTCTGGGAAAAGATGACATCAGCTGCCCCAAATCATGTATGTGTGTCTTTCAACATCCTCAAACATGAGGGCTTAACTATCTGATGTAGTGCATCCTCTCCTGGAATCCAGGGAGGGCCCAGGTCTGAAAGCATGAGTAGTAGCCCAGTCACTGAACTTAAAAAAACACTTGTTCAGTGGCTTATCTTGGCCTCCCTCCTGTTTTTCCTAGGGATTTGTTCTGGGAGCTGTATGTATACAACAGGGCAGTGTGGTCTGGGGGAGAAATGAGATTGAGTTTGGAGGCCTGTACTCATGTCTTCCTTTTACCCCCTTAAGTCATCTTCCCTCCCTGCCCAATGAGGAGGAAGGTTCCCTTCTCCCTTAAACAGGCCTCTTCATCTTTCACTCATCCCACTTCACCATCTTCTCTCCAAATTCCTCCTTTTCCCCTACACTAAGCTCTTCAACTTGGCAAGTGACCAGTCACTCCAGGTCAGGAGTCAGCAATCTTTTTCTAAAAAGGACCAGATAGTAAATATTTTAGGCTTTATGGACCATACGCTATCTGCCGCAACTACTCAACTCTGCTGTTGTCACATTAAAGCAGCCACAGACAATACATAAACAAATGAGTGTGGCTGTGTGCCAATAAAACTTAGTTTATGGACACTAAAATTTGGATTTCATATGATGTTCACAAGTCACTAAATATTTTTCTTTTCTTTTTTTTTTTCCAAACATTTAAAAATGTAAAAACTATTCTTAGCTCACAAGCAGTACAGTAACAGGCAGCAGGCCAGATTTGGTCCAAAGGCCATAGTTTGCTGATCCCTGCTCTAGATCAGGGGAACCTGAATTCTAATAGGACTTGTGCAGAGGATACTCAGAATACTATATGTAGGACTTCAGGTCATCCCTGTCCTGGGACTGAGGATGCTTTGAAAATGACAGCCTCAATTCAAAAATCTCCTGACTGTTAACCTTCAGCCTCCTCTGGTACTTCTAGACAGAGTCCAGGTGATCTGTGTGTCTTCTTCCCACCCTATGGAAGCTCCAAAACAGTGACTGCAAAGCAACACCTGGAGCTAGGGAGTGGGACCAGAGTCTGGGGACACCAAGGCCACAAGCTGTTTTTGAGGACTTCGCAGTCTGCGTTAAAGGTGAGAGCCTGCATCCGTAAACTAGAAAAGATGGCCCTGAGTATGTCAGACTGGCTCTTCCAGGCCACACAGGTAACCAGGTAGATGTGTGTATATGTTTGTATGTGTGCATAGATGCTCACATATGTAGTGGAAGTGTTTGTGGGGAGAGATCCACTCAACCTCTGACTCTATAAGGCTTTGAGCCCGTGAGAGAGCTACCTCGTCTTTTCAGGCAATGATAGAAGAGGCTTGAGTCCCTCTGGCTTGGGAAGGTGTTAAGGGGAAGGTCTTGTGGTTCGGCCGCAGCAAACTGCATGTGAGCTCCGTTCTCATACTGGTAGTGCTGGAGGACCTGGTGGGTGCCATGCAGGGGGCTGACATCGGGTTTGGCTGAAAGCTGGGTGGAGACGAGCCTCTGCCTCATGATGCTTTTGGAAATCACAGGATATTCTTTGCTGAAGGGGTGAGGAGGACAATTAGAGAGAGATAGGAAGAGAGTGAAGATACTTTGAGGTTTACTGAGTCCATGTGCCTGAACATAGTCTGCCCAACCCACCCCCAGGCTGGGGCAGCCCCACCTCTGCAGCCGGGCCACACGCAAGTCGCTGTCATCACTGCCTCGGAATCCCTTGGCAAAAGGGTTGTTTTCAATCTTCAGCTGTGTGATCTGTCAGGAGAGAACACGCGGTAGAGTCGCTGGGAGTAGAGAAGGGCTGGGCTGGCCCCTGGTCCTCCTCTCCTACCCCAGGCACATTCAGAACTCAAGGCAGGGGTTAGCGAAGTCGAAGCCCTTGGAGTCCTTGGGGTCTGGACCTCAGCAGGTCTCCCCAACCCCATTTCTTGGCTTGGCTTCTCTGGACCCTCTGAAACAGTTACAGCAAATATTCAGTGATTTGCTTCTCTTTTTAGGGTGGTTCTCCCCACCTCCCCATACGCCCATCCCTAAGCCCATCTGTCAGGCCCTTCCTTACTCTGGCAGTGATCCAAAAGGGGAAACTGGTGAGAAGATAGTGAGGAGGATGTGTGAGGACGCAATGAAGGAGCTGGGTAAGAGGGAGGGAGGAAAGATGATTCCAGAGGGGGCAAAGGGGAAATGAATGAGAAGCCACACCCCAGTCCTAAGCCAGCAGCAGTCATACTGAGTCCATTAATATCTGGCTTGTCCCTGGTTCTTATCCATTCCACTTGCCACAGACTGTCTAATTCTTTCTCCTGCTCTCCACCCTACTATACTGCACGGCTTCAGTTCCCCTTATTCTCTCCTGGTGCCTATAACAGCTTTCCAGTGAACTTCCCTGTCCAGTGCAACTTCCATGTCAGGGTCCCTGTTCTAAATGTAAATCTGATTCTGTCACTCTTCTGTCTAAAACCCACCAGAGCCTTAAGCACTTCCCCAACAACCCCTGCCCACCTCGCCAATCCCAATGTATACAAGGGAAAAGCACCCTGAGAGAGAGTAGCAGGAGCAAGAGCAGAAAGGCAGGAGAGAGCAGCCTACTCAGGGATCAGGAGGTATTTTGGGGTGGGAGGCTGTAGCTGGGAGGGAGTGAGGGGTGGGGCTGGGGGCCACCTGGGACAATCCAGGCCCCTTCTACAGTAGCCTGGGAAGGGTCTCCAGAGGCTACTGCACTCACACTCTTCTCCCCACTGCCCTACCCCCTCTTTCTCTGCAGGCCCAGAATCCTATCTTCAGATGCACCAAAAGACTATAGAACTGTCAGACTGAACACTCAAACCATAAGGCAGGCTCCCTACTCCCAGTTTTTACAGTTGCCAACTTTATCTATTCCCCAAAACACACAGACCATAACTATTTTGTGTTGGAGATTTAAAAGTCTCTCTTTTCCTGCTTATTATGCAATTTGCTCACTGTTCTGAGGGACATTGCAGGATTCTGAGTTCCTTAAGGTAGGCCTGCCTCAACCTTACCTTGGGTTTTCGCTACCTGCCTCTCTGTAGTGACAGCAGAACTGCTGAGTGTCCTTAGTGATAGGGGTTATGAAGTCAGTGGCTGTACCTTGTGATTCTGGTAGGAGGTCACAGAGATGAAGGAGGTTTCTGGAAACACATGGGTGCAGAAGGCTGTGTTTTTGGAGCCAAAAGCATTGTTCTCATCAGCCTTAACAATGTGTAACCGTGGCTGGTACTTGTGCATGGAGTTGAGGATGATCTGGAAGAAAAGGGTTTCATTCTGAGCTCCAGGTCTTTGGCCTCACTCAGCAGGCCCTGGGCCGGCTTGCATTCCTTTCAGAGTCCAGGTTCCAGGGCCTGACTACCAGGACTGAGCCCAGAAAGGTCCTAAAGCTCCCAATGAAGGACCAGTCCTCTGGCCCCAAACTCAGTCCTCATGGTCCCCACTTAGCCTCTCCACTCAGTGCCTAATGCCTATTCCGGAACCTCTCTGATGTTACATTTCACTATTGGAATGGAGAACTTGGGACAAGTCCTTGACAGTTTAAAAGTCCCCAGTGAATTGAGCATCGTGTTGTAGGAAGAATTCTAGGCTGCAGTCAAAAGCTCTGAATGCCACCGCCTGCCTCATTGCATGATCTTAGGCAAATCACTCGACTTCTTTGTGCATTGGTTTTCTTATTTGTAAAATGGGATCATAATACAAAACTTACCTCCCTCTGGTTTCTCCTTCCAAACTGACCTTGCTCCTTTCTCTCTCTACTCCTGTCTCTTCTCCCTCTGCTGGCCATCTTCCCTACCCCCATTATGTGTGACCTGCCTTTCCTAAAAATGCCTGCTGTGACTCTCAGCCCCTCCTCCCAACTCTGTCAGCCACAAAAGTAGTTCAAGGTTCAGGGTTTTGCAGAATGGGGGGGAGGCAAGATGTTGAGGAAATTGTCCCACTCTGACCTTTCCATCTAGTCACTAATTCATTCATTCATTTATCAAAATTCAAAGGACCTGCTGAGGGGATGCTGGAGATACTCAGATGCCTCCTGCCCTCAGACCTGCCCAGGGCAGCTCACAGCCCTAGTAGGAGACAAGCAAAGTTCCTAAAACAATTCCAGAGAAGGCCAGAGGCCCCAGGTACCAAAAACCCTTTAAGGATGTGTTGGGTCTGGGCCAGCATAGCAAGGCTTAAGGGAAGAGGCCAGGAGCCTTGGCCACCAGAGCCCCAGGGAGCACCACACAGTAGTTGCTGCTCCAAAGCTGCTTCACTTCTCTGTACCCCACAGTAGCGGCTGCATCATGTGCCATTAAAACGTATTTTTTATCATTGACATTTGCCAGATGCCCTGGCCACTGGAAGCAGTACCAGGAATTTGGGGTATTTTATCAGCACTGCTGCTTTTGTTAACCCTTTAGCTTCTGTCCTGGGGGGGTAGGGCTGGCCCTCTGGTCCCATTCTGCTCTGAGCACATTTCTTTCTACCTTGCCCCTTCCTTGGCTTGGCCCTGCTGGCTCCCACCCCTCCAGGTTCCCAGGGGCCAGGCCTGGTGCTAAAGAATACTGAAAGATTTAACCCTTGAGTATCCAGAATGCCAAGAGAAAGGCCCAAGTCCAGGCTCTTCCAAGGCAAGCCTGGGCTGAAGTCTAAGTCTGAGGAGGCTTTGCTTTCATCATGCCCTAGAGGGCAGGAACAGCCCATAGAGTAGGCTCTGCAAGGGAAGCAGGTGGGCTGGGAGCTGGGCTGTGGGCTCTGGGTTTCCCTGGGCCCTTCAATTTGGCTGAGTGACTCCATCCAACAGGAACCAGCCTTTCTGCTTTCTGCTCTGACCACTCTCTCCTCAGCTCTCAGTGACAAATCTCTGGACCTTCTTGGAGCAGGTGCATAGTTTCCAAAACCCCAAATCAGGTTCTGCTGCTGGGAACCCACTGTTCACCACTTACAGATCCTGAGTAAGCTCTTCCCCTCTCCAGCACTGGAGTCACCAACCAGAAAGTAGGACCTTCAACTAACTGGTCCCAGACACTCTTCCCATCTTGGACAGCATGGAACCTGGCTAAGTGTCTGGAAGAAAGTCCTGCCCATTGAACCTATGCGAATATAAGCTGGAGTCTCAGTCCTATCAGCCCAGGCAAATAGGAAAGCAGCCCAGTGACTCATATACCCGGCTTTCCTCAGAAGTTCCTCAGGCACCCACAATAAACTCCTGCCAGAGTCTCACATTTATATTTGTTGCAGAAGATATCAGGCCAAATGGTCCAGCCACGTCAACAAACCCTACTACATGACTAGTCCTGTCATCATCCTATTGTTTTACAGGAGTGGGATTCATTATGTTCTGGCTGCAATTCAGAAGTCTGTTCTATTTTAACAATTGTGATAGCATCAAACATCCATCTTTTAAAGAGATCACCATCGTATGTTTGTCCAATGAGGCCCACATCTTCTATGTTAGAATCACAGAACATTAGCGCATGGAGAAGCAGACCTTAGAGATCATTCTAGTCCAGCCCCCTAATTTTACAGATGAGGAACAGGAGGGCTGAAGTGGGAATGTGACTTGTCCAAGGACACACAGCTGTTTGGAGACAGTACTGAGAGGAAACCAGACATCCATTGAGAGAGCTCATGCTACTCTCAACAACAAGCTCAGTAATCCATGATAAAGCGTTAATCAAACACTGTAAGGGAAAGGGATTCCCCAAACCCTATTGGCCATCATAGAACACAACACATCTGACATAGAAAAAATACGCTTGTGGATGCTAGCTACACATGAGTGTGGTTAATCTCCATGTTGTCGCATATTAAAACCAGATCTTATTCTGCATCATAATTTTACTTTCTAAGACTACCTTCTCCATCATCCTTCTTACCATCTCCAGCCCTGGAGAGAGGTTAGGCGAGAGACAGAATTTGTACAGAACGGGGAGGAGGGACGGAGAGGGGAGGGGAGGGAGGGATGGAGGAAGAAAAACAAAAGGAAAGCTGAAACTCAGAGAGGTAAGTGACTGGCTTAAGGAAAATCCAAAATTGAGCTGAGTCAGGCAACCTCTAGGCCACTCAAGAAGTTTTGGCTAGTGAGACCTTAGGTCTCAGTCCTAGGGCAGCAACCCTGCAGTTGTACCACACAGAGCCCTGAAACCTCCCTACCTTCTCTCAAAGTAACAGTAATAATAATTAATGTTTATGGAACATTTCCATGTACCAGGCCCTGTGCTAAGTATTTTATGTCCATCATATAATTAATATTCACACCCATCCCCATGCCCATTTTAATAGATGTGAGACTGAGGCTCAGGTAGGTGAAGGCATTTGCTTGACACTAGGCAGCCGATGTGAGGCAGAGCCAGACTTGGTACTAGCTCCCAAGTCTGAGCTCTTCCCCTTCCCTGGCTAGGGAGAGCTGGGCCTGATCCGGAGCTCAGGTGGATATATGTATATCCCAAAGCCCCTAGCACAAGGCTTGGAACATTATCAGGGCTCAGCAAATGTGGGAGAAAAAGAGGAAAAGAAGGAGATAAATAGCTCTGGGTCCCCACTGGCAAGCTGACAGCATGAGCGTTGAGAAGACATCAGTCCCTGGCTGAATACGTGCTTTTTTGTCTAAATGCCACCTCCTTCAGGGGGTTCATACACTTACCTATTTGCTATCTAATGGGGAAATCACACATGAATCTAAAAATTAAGCAAAATAAGTGGTGAGAAAACTAGTGGAAAAAAGACTCCATTTATATATTGAAAGACATAAAAGAAGTCTCTAACAAAAAGAATACCATTTCCTATCAATCTTCCATAAGTTAATTTATTATTTAAAGCAATCTTAATAAAAAATACAAATCAGTTTCTTCTTGAGCACTACAAGCTGATCCTAAAGTGTATATGAAAACACAGACAATAGCCAAGAACACTGAAAAAGAAGAGCAATGGGGGAACTAGCCCAGCCAGAAACAAAAAGATATTATGATGTCTCAATAGTTAAGGGACTGGCACAGGAATAGACACAAATTCATATGGGAGTTTAGAATACATAAATAAGGCATCATGAATTAGAGAGGAAAAGAGGACTATTCAACTAATAGTATTACGACAAGTGTATAGCTCTCTAGGAAAAAAAAAATGTTGGATCCATACCTCATATTGAATGCCAGGATAAATTCCAAAAGGATCAATGGTTTAAATGCAAAAATAAATTCATAAAATACTAGAAGAAAACATGAGAAAATTCCATTATAAATAAGAAATGGATAAGTGTTTACTCAAAATCCAGAATCCATAAGGGAAAGACTGATACATTCAATCAACAATTTCTGCATGGGAATACTCCCATGTGAAAAACAAAAGACAAATGACAAACTGGGAGAAGATGTGCAACTGAATATCACAGATATGAGTGAAATCTTCCTAATGTATAAAAGCTTCTAGAAATTGACAAGAAAAGAGATCAACAATATGAAAGAAAAATGCATTTCACAGAAAAGGAAAGACATAGAAAATATATGCTCAACCACACTCATAATAAATGAAATGCAAATTAAAACTAAAACTGAGATTTATTTTTCAGCTATCAGACTGGCAAAAATCCAAAAGTTTGTTCTCCTGCCTTGTTGGTGAGGCTCCAGTAATGGTGAAAATACATATCTGCACAACTCCTACTGAGGGCTATTTGGTGATATTTTTCAAAATTACAAATCCAAGTACTCTCTGAACCAGCAAGTTATCACACAGATTACACCCAGCACAGGTGTAAAATGATATATGTACAAGCTTATTCAAAACAGAAAAAGGGACTGCTTACAAAATTTAACAATCATGTGATGAAATTCTGTACAGCTATAACAAAAAGGACTAAGGAAGCTCTCCATGAATGGAATGATCTCCAAGATATAAGTTTACAAAGCAAGGTGCAAAAAAGCATGTATGGTATTCTTATCTTTTTGTATATGCATATAGAAATGCTAGAAATAAATTAATAGCACTAGTTACTTGTGGTATGGGTTGGAAAAACTAGATGGATGGGGGCTTCTCATTGTATATATTTTTATTAATTTATTTTCAAATTATGTGACTATATTCCCTGTTCAAAAATAAATTTAAAAAATACAAGTCAGTACAACACTGTAGCTATGTACTAGGTAAATACTATGACAAAAGGTGCATGGTGCTCTGACAACATATAATGGGACCCTGAACTGTCTCCCTGAAGAGATGGCAACTGAGCTCAGATCTCAAGGCTGAAGAGCAATTAACTGGTTGGAGGGGGTGGGAAGATCATCCCAGGCAGATGGAAACTCCGGCATGTGGCCAGAAGAACTGGCACATTGAGGAGACTGTGCGTGCTCCTTTATTGCTGGGGAGACCCAGCCCTGGACTGACTGAGATTCTAGGACAGTTAGACTCACCATGTCAGAAATCATAAGGCAGCCCTTCCTTCTCAGCAATCTGGAAGGCCTAGGACACAAGTGGTGGTGAAGATAACCATTTCCCTTCACACAGGCACATGCAAGCACACACACATACACCCACATATACTCTCACACACTCTCAGGTCCCAGCATGAGGCACATTCGGGCCATTGCAGCTATCTCCTCCCTACCTCCAGATCAGAAGAAAAGTCTTATAGGCTGGCCATTTCTGAATCCTTCCACAAGGTGCAGATCCTGCCTACACCCCAGTGAGGTCCTCCTAGAATTCCCAAAGCCCAAGCATTGCCAGAATAACTTTACTCAAAAGAGGAGAAGGAGAAGGAAGAGGAGCTTTTTCATCACAAAGTAGCCTGGCACAGGACCCTGCCATGGGCAGGCAGCTTCCATAGCCAGCAGTACAAGAAATGGAGCTGAATGGGCTATGCAGAGGCATCTCAGTCCTGTTCTGGCATCCTGATCCTTTCTCTCCATCCTTTAGCCTTGGACTTACTCCCAGAAACCAGTGATCATACTTTGAATCTACCCCTTAAAAACAGAAGCTTTACTGGACTCACAGCAACAACCCATGGGGAGTTTTCTAGTCAGAATTAAGTCCTATCTTATAGAACATCTGGCCATTTGGCCTGAAGGGCTCCTGATCCAGGATTCCACCTGCCTCACAGGACAGGCTTCCAAGCCCAAGCCTCCACCTGGACCCTGCAACCTTCTCCTGAATCCTCAGACAGTTAAAGAAAAACAGAATATGTGGTGATGGGGTCGGGGTGGGGGGGAGTCTCAGAAGATAAGGAAACTAGTAAAATATGGATTATCCCAAAATAGCGGCTCTATATCCCCACAACCAGGATTCCCTTCTCCTTGAAGCCTTTACGTATGGGGAAGACACACAGCACCCCTGTCCAATTCCTAGGAGAGAAAATGTGATGATTTGGACTTGATGATCTCTAAGCTAGAAGGACATCGTGTCCACCTAGTGGATCCCAGATGATGTCACAACCATACTCACTGACATTCGACTTCACCACGATGACCCCAATCCCAGCTCACACCTGGATCTTAGGTTTGGAAAGTTTTAGGGAAAACTGAAAGGTGTGGAGGTGAGTTGTACAGAAAGAAAGGTATGTTTATGGCAAGTTTGTAGTACAAAGTGGCTCTTTCCCTGGCTCCTGCATTGAGAAGCCAGGAAGGGTGACTTGGGGAACTAACCACTCCAATTGGCACAAGAAGCAGAAAGCCAAGGTCCAAATAGGCTGGCTTGCTTGAATATGTCTAGAAAGTTAGCTCATCCTCCATAGCCCTTGCTTGCCACTCTTTCACCAGATAGAGTCCTAGGTACAAAAAGACAGGTGGGGAGCAAAAAGAACACTGGACTAGGAGACAGAAGACATGGGTCTGAGCACCTGTTCCTTTGTTCCCAGCTCCTGGGACAATTTTTTTATCTTCATAAGTTCTGCCACCCCCATAGTGGGTGTTGTAATCAATAAACTGCAAGTACTGGGTAAATGCAGGAATAAGGGGAGAAGAAGGAAGATGCTTTGCATCCCATTCCTTCTGGGGATAAAGCTGGGTTGGCATACAATAACACCCCTAATGTTAAAGAGAGGTGAGTCCCAGGCAGGCACACAAAACGTGTGCCAGAGCTACATGCAGGGCATGGCAAGCCACTTAAGGACTTGGGAAGAGCCTTCAAGGAGACAAGCCAGACTAGAAAAACTTCCTGCTGTGCTGTGAAAGCCAGATCTCAATCTCTCTCTCCCCCTTCCTGAAGAAGACCCAGCTTTCAAACCACTCGATTCCCTCTCCACCTACTTTTTACAGGGCCCTGGGGAGACAAAAGGGTCTTCTGAATCATAGCTTGGAACCATGATAACAAGCTGGTACATCCCAAATCCTCTCCAGAGCTTTGGTCCCTGGGTACTTCTAGCCATCTGAAGATCCAGTTCCTGCCAAGCTCTGAACTCTCCTCAGTGGTCTATCCCATAGAGTCTGTAAGTGCAGTTGTGGGCAAAGACTGTGCCTGCCAGCTTAGCTTGCAACCTTGCACTACCATCCTCACCTTTCAAGGTTAACCCCATAGCCAGCCAAGCAGAGGAGGCCAAGTAGGAGTCATCTGGGAGCAAAGTCTTAGACAAGGATGATGTCCTTGGTACTCTAGAAGGCTGAGGTTTAGCTGACCCTTGCATTAAACTGGTGGTGTGTCTCTGCCCCCTGAGAGGGTGGGGCTGTACCCGTTACATGCGCATACCGCTGTGCATGCATGCACCTTTCTACTCTGGCTAGCTATACCCCAACTGGATCTGCCTGCCCAAAGTGGGAAAATCCAGTATATGGACTTGTAAAACAGGCAAGTCAGGAGTTATTTATGTTAATTAAGCATTCTCCTAGCAGCTAGTTCATAGATCACCAATGAGTTAGATGAGAATTGAACAGACTCTGAGAAAATTAAAACTAAGAACTGCTTGCCAGTTACCAATCAATCCGAAATGAAGCATTGCTGGGGTTTTCCATGAGGCACTATGATTCACAGAATGCTGATTTGCACATAACTCCCCAGAAACAGAACTGAGGCATAAAAAGGGGCATACCTGTACCATCCCCCCACCCCACTCCCACCCCCACCACACACTACTGCAGGCTGTACAGCACAGGCAACTGCACTTAGAGCCTCCATTATACCCCCACCCACCCCACCCTACCCACACTTTCAGGGTAACCATAGGTCGTCCAGGCTTCTGTCTGCCATATACTTGAGCTAAAACTTTCCACATAAAAAGTTCCTTTCTGTGGGCCTGCCAGGGCCAGATGGGGAAAGAATGAGCTCCAGCAGCTTGGATGGGCAGTCAGCAGCAGCATCTCAGGGGCTTCAGAATCTTTTGTGAGAGCCAGGTTCCAGGCAAGGCCAGAAAGGAAATGACCCAGAAGCCAGAGCAAGGCATTCCGTTCCACAGAGTGGGCGACTGGCAGGGCCAGGCAGACAGTATACTCCAAAGGAGGGCTTCAGAACTCATCAGTGACCCTTTCTCAAAAAGGTCTGCATGTCTTACATTCTGCTACAGCGAGAGCAAATTTTGGGAAATTGAAACTGAGCGATTTAGCCCATAATTATCATCATCAAGGTTACCATTTATTTAGAGCCTCCTGTGTCCATGAAGCTTCGTGCATATCATTTAATTCTCACAAGCATGAAAGGTTCATATGATTATTTCCATTTTCTAATGAGGAAACTAAGACTCAAAGAGGCCAAGAAACTTGCCCAAAATTACCCGGCCACAAAGTGGTAAGGAGAAGGATTTATAGCTGATCTGTGGGACTCAGAAGCCTGTGCTCCTTCCACAAACCAGCCTAGCAAGCACCAAAGCCTAGAGCTGGATCCCTAGAGTTAATTTTCCTCAGTCCTACCCCCTCCCACACCCCTAAGCTGTGCCAGGACTTGCTCCCAAGGTGAGGTAGTCCCCGTTCTTACATGGCCGAAGGGGTCCAGGTGGTTGTTTGTCAGCTTCAGCTTCTGGAAGGAGACCAGCTGCCGCATCCAGTGGGCCCCAGTGGCAGGAGAGTCCGGGTGGACGTACAGCCTTCCTGGCATTGCTGGCTCAGCCTTCCCTGCCACCATCCTGCCAACACAGCAGATAATGCACTGGCAGTTGACTGCCCTGAGACTGGTGAATCCAAGATTCCCTGTCCCCTCTGGGAGCAAACCCCCACAGACCAGAGGGAAAAAAAGCTGCTGGTCCCATCACTTTGTCAGTTTTGGACTCTGGGGGTGAGAATGAGGGACAGAGGAGAGAGTGGTGAGGAGGGGACAGCAATTCTGAACCTGTTTTATTTTACTGCAATAGAAAGACAAAAGGAGATTATGGAGAAACATGATTATTTATTTGAAGGACTTAGGCTAATTACAAAGATACGATGAGATCTGAGCACTTCTGTTTATGTGTTATAGTTCACAATTTTAAAATGTTATATTACATGGCGGGAGTTTCTCAGTGGACAACTTTCAATCCCAAGGGCAACGATAAGAGTTTAATTGGTAGCTGTTCCCTCAGCCAAAAAGTCTTCTCTGCAGAGTGCTAATCCAACCCAGAAAGAGAAGAAATGCCCTTCCCAGGACATGGCTACCAAATCCTGTCTCCCCAGCCTAATTTTTGCTGGCTCTACCACCCACCCACTGCAGAGCTCAGCATCCAGAACCCAACCTCTGGATGGTAGCTGATTCTTTCCCCTTGACCCCTGGGGAAAAACAGGGTATTAAGGAGTTGGTCTCATAAAAAATAACCCAGCATTTATTTGCCAGGCCCCCATTTGGTTTTGTCCCTCAACCTGTGAGTCTCCTACATTCCTTTACCAAAGGGTCCTACCAACCAACCACCCAGACAGCAGCCTGGTAAATAAATGTGGACATACTGCTTACGACGGAGTAGGCTTATAGCCAAAGGAGACAGCTTGAATAGGAAGTCAGTGGAGAAAAGGGCAAGAGGCACTGGACACTGGACATTCACAACCGAAGGCCCCAAACTGGGAACTCCTCCCCAGTGCAGTACTGCTAGAGCCCAAATCTTCCCAGAGTCAGCATTTTGTCTGTTGCCCCAACAGCACAGCCATGAAGTCATGAGTCCATGGTTGTGGGGAGAGCACAGACCCTTGAAATCCACCTGACACCCAAAACTGCAGCTCATTTTCAGCCTCCAGCCCCAGGTCCCCTGCAGCAGGGGTAGAGATATTTGCAACCCTCCCCAGCCTCTGCTGTCCCAGTTCTGGAAGTGGACTTGAGGCTATAGATCTAGATAACCTAAGGGAACCCCTGGATGAAGCATCAGGTAGGGATGAGTATGCGGAGTGGAAAGAGCAGCTGAAGAGAAGGATGGTGATGTGGTGAGGGTCCCAAGCCTCTTACCATTTGTTGTCACAGAACTTGTAGCGGTGGTCATCTGCAGGGACGACATCGATCAGCAGGATGTACTTGGTCTTGGGGTTCATGCCTGTGACTTTTACCTTGTAGCTGGGGAACATCCTCCTGGATGAAGTCAATAGATGAGGGAGGAAGTGTGGACAGGGTACCAGGGAAGATGGCACAGAGTGAGAGAAGGGGCAGAGGGCCTTTGAGAGGTGCTCCCTCTTAGTAAGAGATCTTGGCACTGATCATAATTGTGTGACCTTGCACAAGTCACTTTCCCCTCTGGCCTCAGCCATGCCCTGGACAAAGAGAGGATTATATCAGCTGTTCTCTCAGAGCCCCTGCAGCTGCCAGTCTTTGTGTCTAAGAGGAAGGTTCACACAGTTTACTGAGTTCAGTGTTCCCTCTGCCCCCAATTTTCCTAAGATGGCTATGAGCAGGTCAGGATTGTAAGAGGAATTTCAGCACCAACCTGGCTACCTGAATTTCCTTCCTGCCCTGTGCCAGTCCCATATGCAGCTAAAATTCTGGGGTGCCATTACATGGGATTGAGTAGATGGCCTGGAAACCCCATCAGCTGCATTTGTCAACAGTTCATCAGATGCCTCCTCTGGGTCACTGTTTCTGTGGAAACTCTCAGGCCTTAAACTCTCAGGATTCTGCTGAGAATCCTTTTGGGTCTTTGGATTCCTTAAGTGGGTTAGCAGAGGTGTATATCCCCCATGAATACCTAACTTGGGCCTGTGTACACTAATTGGCGACCAGGGGGAAGACAGTCCAGGAGTCTCATGGATAAAAGCATGGATTCAGGAACCATACTGCATGATTCAGAGCCTGGCCCCACCACCTACAAACTATGAGGCCTTGGGCAACTTGCTTTGGTTTCCTATCTCTAAGATGGGGGTATTATTACCACTTATTTCATAGTTGCTGTGAGGACTAAATGAGTCAATTTATGGCTGTTATCACTGACCCCACAGTACTCTACCCTCCACAAAACCTACTTTTATGAAAAGGGAGTCACTAAAAAATGGAAAGCTTTACTAGTCCCTGAGCCCATGCTGAGGCCACCCAGGACCCTGAGGCTCAGGGAACATTCTAGAGAAGAGTTTCCTCAGACCCCTCAGCACATATACATATTCAACAATATGTGCACACACCTGCAGGGGGGACAGCTCCCTCCCCTAGTCACCAGGTCCCTGAGCCTGGACTTCACCAGAGTGGGCAGACAGAATTTTCTCATAATCCTCCTCAGACACTCCCTCCCCTCTCCTAGCTGATCTTCCCCAAAGAGGAATACCCCAAGGGAGAAGCAAGACCCAAACCTGACTGAAGATACTAAAGAGAAATAGGGAGGAGCACTGAGTTGTGATAATGCCCAACCAATCCATCTAGGAGCACCACCAGGCAGTCCTCTCTGCCTCTCACTGACCAGATGCCTCAAACAGATGATTGGAACCCCCCATTTTGTCAACAGGGGTACCCGCTTACCTGAATAGAGTAGAGCTTCCAGAAAGGATCAAGGCCTCCACAAGGTGGCAGAGCCTACACCTAGCCCAGACCAGGACCTGGGGCCAAGCGTTCAATTCCACCCTAGCCCAGCCCTGGGCCAGCCCAGTCTGTGTACCCTCTCTGCGACTGGAGGAAAGGCCAGTGTGAGTACTGCAGTGGGCGGGGCAGCAAGGATGTGTGTGAGCGTGCGGATGCACAAGCACATGTGCAGGATTACATGATGTGAGTGCACTTATGTATGCATGTACGTGTCTGGGGGGAGGAGGGAAGTTCTAGCTGCAAGTCTAGGGACTTATAAACCGTGTGGAAGAATTTGTCTCAGATGTCAATTGAAAGCATTTTCAAATGTTCACCCCACCCCCTCTGCAGGAATGGGGGAAGTGAAAGGGCCCAGGAACCCAATCCTGGCTCCTCCTCGACAGCCTGCCTGCCCAGCCTGGGGGCACAGCTGGAGACTGTGCCACCCTCTTTCCTGGCCCAGCCTCTCCCCTGATGGACTAAAGTTGAAAGTGGGGAGGAGGGAGAGCAGCTGCTTCACCTACCCCCTTTCCAAGGGGGAAGCCCAAGAGTCCTGTTCCCTCCAGACTACCATTTTGTAACTGCTACCGAAGCAGCCACAAAATGGGGCAGTGCTGGCTGTGCTTAAGCCAGCCTGGTACTGGTGTCCTGCACTCACCCTGTTTTTCCTGTAATCTCCCCAGATGGCAGCAGCAGAGAGTAGAATGGCCTCCTCAAGGGCCAGCATCCACACATGGCCCAGTCCTCATAACTCAACTGAGAGGGGGCTAAGAACACTTATCTTCCTCTTCTCCTACTCCCTATACACTTCACCTCTGCAGCTCAGGAGGCCAGGCTGGCATTGACTAAGTGCTTTTTAAAAGCCCTTTAAGGAGTCTATGGTCTACCTCCAAAGGCAGGGAACTGGTGTCCTATATTTGGCCCCTCCTGGAAGCTGACCATAGACCAGACTTCTGACTGATAACAGCCTCGGAGAAGTGTGGCGGGACTTGGGGCATAAGGGAGGGTATTTCCTAGGCTCTGCTCCCCCTCCCAACAATTCCTCTCTGCCTAGGACAGGAGTCCCCAAAACCATGGAGGAAGAATGAAGTATCTGGTCTGACTGGGGAATTCAGAACTCTCTGCTCCAGGCTGAGCCAAAAAGTATCTAAAAGCTCTATTGCTTTCATGGAAACAATTATCTTCATTTCTAACAGGGTCCAGTCAGGGGACTGCTTCTGAGCCATGCAGAACACACGCCACAGGACAACTAGGCACTATCATTACTCCACTTGGGTGTATTCTTGATGACTCCAGAGGATCAAGGGCCAGCCCAGTGTGGGGTAAGTCTGAGAGTGAAGGTGAGTCACAGGTTCCACCCACCCCACCTACCCCAAAGACCTCCTGCCTAGACTGAGGGGAGAATCACAGCCCCCAGGGGCATCTGTCTAGAGGTGGCTAAGGTTGGGGCCCAGAGGTCCCAGCATGGGAGTGTTCACCAAAGCAGACAACTTAGGCGACAAAGGCCAGGCTGGGCTTGGGTGCTATGACTTCCTCTGGGCTCCCCCAGTACTGTAAAGGCCTATTCTAAGGCCCCTACTTGGCCTGCTCCGGAGCATCCTCTGATAGATGAGCACTCTTTTAAGAATTAAGCATTGTGAATGAGATGTAAATTGTTTCTGCGATCTATGACGTAAAATGGACGTGAAAACCAACATCCTGTGGGAGAAACGAACGTCTCAATGGGAGGGAGAGAAAAAAAGTGAGGCACTGACTTCCGTGCGGCAGCTCAGCCCCATCCCCGGGAGCTAGAGCGGAGGCCCTATCAACCCCCTTCTCTTCCGTCCTGGAACCTCTCCCTGCGCCCCTTCCCTGCGTCCTACTAGTCCTCTCCCTGAGCTCCTCATACCCTTTCCCTGGGTCCTACGCGCTTTCTCATTGCGTCCCCCGCACCCCCTTCGGGCTCCCGCACCCCCTGGCAGATGCGATGCACGCGGAAACGACTCCGCCAGAGGAATAAACAAGCCGCCTCGCCGCCCGCCCGGGAGGAGATGAAAGCCTGGGATTTCTCCTCTGATCATGAAACAGGCTCTGAAAGAGTGCGGGACTGGAGCCTTTATCTACTTCATACTCGGAAATGGTTTTAAAATGAACTGCTAAGATAAGCTTCCTCGGACATGTGTCCGTGCTGGAGGCTGGAGTGCGGGGGCGGGGAGTGGTGGTGAGGGCAAGGGTTTCGGGGCATTTTGATTTTGGCAACAAACCTGTAAATACGGACTCGATGTTGAGCGGGACACGCAAGTTACAGCTGTGCTGGGAGAGCCGCGGGGCTCCCGGGCCCAAGGGGTTGCCGAATTCGTGGCGCCGACCTACTCGCCCTCTCCAACCAACACTCCTCCCCGGGGCGGAGAAAGGGGTGGAGTGTGCAGGGAATTGCGTACCTAGGGATCCGCAGGATTCTTTCCGCCTGGCCCTCCCAACGCCAACCGCAGTCTCAACCTCCCCAAAGAATAGCGGAGATCCCAGGTGCAGCTTTGTGCACCTTTTCCTAAATGTAGGGGCAGAACCGCATGAAGGGGTGAGAAGTGTGCCGAGTGATTGTGAGGACGGGGGCTTGGTAACTGGGAGTGCACACAACAAGGAGTCTTGTGGGTAGGCTGTAATGTTCCATTTCTTTATCTGGGTGGTGCTTACACTCTGTGAAGGTTCATTGAGCTGTACAATTAAAATTTGTGCGCTCTTCTACGGGAATGATCCACTTAAATTCATATCTAAAAAATTCATATATACATATATAAAGGCCAAGGCCTTGGAGTCCAGAATCTGAAATGAATTAGCTTCAGGAGAAGGGCAGGGGTCCACAGAAAATCCCAACCCCATCTTTCAGTCCCTAATATGTTTGGGGGTCTGGAGGAAAAATTTGGGATATGTTGGGGAGAGGCCAGGGCCCAGCAACCAAGGCTGAGGACTGGGGAGAGGGGAGAAAGGTGGAAACGGTGCTGATGCGACCTATAGCAACACCAAAATTTTTGTAGCCAAGTGATTTCTGAGAGCAATCACAAGGCAACTTAATTTCTTTTCCCTTTCACACACACAAATGTTTTCTAATTCACCAAAATCATTTTTAAGAAACGTTTTTCCCAAAGTGGGGGACAGGGGTGAGAGTGTGTGGAATAGATGCTATATTGTAAGTCCAGTTGCTTCTCTTAGACTTTTTTTTAAGGCACTTCTTTCTGATAGACTTTTGCTTTCAGAAAATACTTTAAAAAGAGATCAAAGCAATCTCTCCCCAACCCACTTTCCCAGTGTCTTCAACCCTTACTTCTCTTATCACCCACGCCACTGGGCTCTGACGCTGTGTATACAGAGCAAGGGCAATTGGCTTTGAAGCCTCGGATTAAGCCGGGCCAAATCCTTGCCTCAGAATAACAAACAATACAGGTTCAACAGGAGTTCTCATCGGTAGTTCATTTTTCAAACACAAATTCACTGTCACTAACACAAGCAACATTGAACTCAACAGCCTATGAAGGCTGATAGGGGAGATTTATCTGGTGGCAAAACCATGACCTAGGAGTAGAGCAGTCAGACGGTTAGGAAATTTTCATTTTCGGGCGGTTTATATTTAAATTTTCGTGGAGCTCACTTTTATCTGTGTTTGGGAGAAAATGCCGTTTCTCACATGGATCAAGCTTGGCAGGGATGTGAGTGAGCCAAGAGAAAGGATTGCTCTCTGCACTTAGCAGCATGGACCCTTTGGTGCAGGGGCCTGAGAAGAATAGAGACCATCTAGGGAAGGGTTTAGCCCCATTTTACACCTGACATCAGGAACTGATGTCTCACCCTGTGGTTGGCATTTTATTCTCCGGATCAAATTGTTAAACAATTCGTATCACTATCCAACAAAGGGGACCATTTTCTCCTTTGAGCTTCAGACCTTAACAGACCTAAAGGCAGGCAGGAGGCTTGTGACCCCACAAGTCAAATTGACTTAAGAATATTTCAGGGCCTCCTCCTCTTGCAACCAGACAGCAGTTATGGGTCTCTAGGGCAGAGCATGAACCCCAGATTGAACAAGGGCTCTGCAAATAAGCAATCAAGAGAATTTTTCAGAATTAGGGTTTTGTTCTGGGAGTGGAGTACATCATTGGCTTGGCTCATGCAGGTCTGGCCATTGCCCAACCCTAACTCTATCTATATGAGTTAAGTCTTTTGCTTCTCTGGGGCTTGGTTTATGCTTCCAGTTCCCCTCCAGCTCTAGGAGTCTAAGACTCTATGAGTCAAGGTTCAGGGGAAGGATCCAGGCTGTCTGTTGAGAAATGGAAGTGTTCCAGAAAGGGTTCCAGTAAAATTGCAAAGAGTTTAGGGAAACAGAGAGGAGCTGGACAGGATATTAAATAGACACAACCCCAAGCAAAACAAAGTGTATTCAGAGGTTGCCTGTGTAATGGAGGTAATGGTGGGAGGAAGGGAGACACAACGACCAGGGCAGTGAAAGTGGTCACTGATGTCAGGAGGCAGGCTATACAGGAGGAAAAGGGTCTCTGAGAACCCTGGGGAGGGGGAGGAAACCAGTAACTTTCTTAAGGATTAGACCTGACACAAGGACAATTTTTTGCCAAAGAAATGAAAGTTGTGATGAACCCATAATTGACCAATATCAAACCACAACATTTAAAAATTATAATTTTTCCCTAAGGTCCATCTCTACAAGAATCAGGTATAAACATCTGCCAGAAGCTAGTCATCTCTGGAATTATGTGAGGGAGGGTATGTGGTGTGGGGAAGGGAGGGAGGAGGACCTACACAGGTGCAGGAAACCCACTAAAGAGAACCACAAATACCTTTTGTTTAAAATGGTGAAGACCAGGCATGCCCAAATCCCATGATGGCCAATCATTTTCAAGAGACATAGCTGCCTAAAAGTGGAAGTTCTGAATTGTTCTCTTCTTTCCTTCCCTTTGCCCCAACAGGTACAAGAAATAAATTCTCTTTCCTCACACCTGAAATCCACATGACAATTTACCAAGCACCTTTCACATAACTGCCTGGCTTGATCCTCACAGTAACCTAAACAGGAAGGGCAGCAGGTGGGTCAGCAGGCACCGTCTCCATTTTTCCCAAAAACACTGAACCTCAGGGAGGTCTATTAATTTGCCCAAGTGCTTCAGCTAGGAAGTGGCAGGTTTCCCCACTGTCCTCAATGCTTGCTTTGTTCACCCCCTCTCTAATGTATCCCCAAAATGCAGGAACTCAGGCCCTGAAACCTCCCTGCGCCCTCCCCAAATAAAGGCCCTGGGTGGCAATACCACTCCCTTACTAAAACATGAGGGTGGCTAAGTGCCCAGCCACCCAGCACCAACAGAACAAAGGGGCTCAAGGTTATCTGGTGAGCAGAGACAGGAAAGGCCACAGCACCCCTACATGGCATACAGCAGGCCACCGGCCCAATTCTATAAAAAAAAAAGTAGAAAATGCTGAATGCATGCCAGGCATTGCTCTAATTATTGATATTATTAGCTAAAATTTACTGTGTTATGTGCTTTACAAACAACTGTATGAAGTAGGATCCATTATTTTACAGATGGAGAAGGAGGAGAGGAGCAGAGACCCTTAAGTACCTTGCTTAAGGTTACCCAAACACAAGCAGAGGAGCAAGAATTGGAACAGCCCAGCATCTGACTCCAGATCTCAGGTCCTTGGTGCTTCACGATCTTATTCCTCCAGAAAGCCCAGTTTCAGGCCTGCAGCCTGACAAAAAGACATTTTTACACCTAACCTGTTCCCCCAGGACCAAAATTATATGTGCGTGTATGTGAAAGGGCAGGTGTGGGTGGGGAGGTGGCCCCTGAACCTGAACTTTCCAGCTTCTCTGTCTATAGCAATCTTCTCCACCTTATAACTGGCTCTCCTTGGTCCATTCCCTGCCCTACCGGAGACAGGGCAACCCTATCCCGCATGGTCTGTCTTCCTCCTCTCGCCCTCTCCCCACTGTTCTCTCCCACAGACACCAGCACATTTTAAAGATGTTTCCACTTTATAAATCATCTCTTTCTGGCAGCCAACCGAGAGTGCTCCCTGAATAACACGCAGCCCAATAGTGCCCTCCCGTTGGCCGAGGAGGGGGGCTGAAATGAGATCGGGATGAGAGATGGTGTTTAACACCCCAGAAAAGTTAGGGAAATGGGAAAAATAGTCATGTCTTCTTCTGCTGAGGGGCACTTCTGGGATTTCCAATCAATGCAATCCTGAAAAATCCCGCAAGTTCCCAAAGTTGGGTATGGGGGGTGGGGAGACAAAGTAGCTTCCCAGGGGGAAAAAGTGCTGGAGCAGAGACCTCCGGCTTTGCGATCCTTGTTTGCATCTCAATTGCATACTGCTACCTCTCTCCTAAATTCTCCTCCAGGGGCTTCCTTGCCAGGTGGCCCTCTGAGGGCCTTGACTGCCCAGTCCCAAGCTCTGGCTGAGAGGCTGAGGCTAGAGTGGTGAGGAGACTCCCATCCAGCCATGCCGGGAGCTGAGAGGACTGCTAAGGAAGCCCTCTGGAAATCCCCACTGCTCCCACCAGTCATTCCCCGAAGTAACTCTCCCATCGCTGACCTGCCCGCCTTGGTGATGATCATCTCCGTGCCCGCCTCGTGGAACTTCTTCCAGAGCTCCTTCTCATGCAGCCCCACCTTGATGTTCTCGATGGTCTGGGATGGAAGGGAAGGGGATTCATGTTTGCCTGGCCCACGGCTCCACGCGGACGCCCTCCCCTACCCACCTGGGAGACTTAGAGTATTGAGCCCTCTAAAAGGAGAACACGGACCCTAAGAACTGTGCAGGGCACTGCAAGCCTTGTGAACCCATGCGTGGAAATCTCGTTCTACAAAATTATTTTGTACCACTGGTAAATTTTTTAAAATGTAATAAGTGGTGAAATTCCTTCCTTCAGGGCTTCACCTACAAACAGACCTGCACAGAACATTTATACTGACCCTGACAGATAGCACAATACTACCTAAACACCTAGAGAAGGAAACAACCATTTCGAGTGGCCGAACTTAGCCACAGACTTGCAGGCTGACACACTGACATCCAGAAGGGCGCACACACCCTCTCTGCCACACGTGCGCACCCACAGACATTGCACACAGACCGAAAAAGACCAAGGCCATGCCCAGCCAGATTCCGTTCATTGCGATCACCGGGTTATCACCGGGAAGCCTCTCAGTGAGGCTCCCACTACCTCGCAGCTCCGCGGCCTCTCCTGTGCGCACCTGGGCGGAGTCGGCTCTTCCCATCCGATCCTACGCTACCGCTGCCCTCTCCCGGTCCTCGAAGTTGCCGCAGGGGTCACCCCACCCCCACCCCACACCCCTCTCCCAGAGCAGCCCCCAGGATTTAGGAGGAGAAGGGACCTTAAGGGAGGACGAACAAATAATAGTCCGAGAGACCACCAAATACCTCTGGAGCGAGCACTGCCCGCAATCGGACGGAAGACGCAAGCAGCCCTGCCCGCAGACAGACGCCCGACCTCTACCCGACAGCCGGCGAGGTCCTACCTGCTCCGCGGAGGCAGCGGTAGCTGGGACGTCGGCGCCGGGGCCCGGGGGGCTGCCGAGCGCGGCTCCGCTGAGGACCGGTGCAGCCAGCTCTGGCTCGGGGATGTTGGCGGCAGTGGTGGCGCTGGCCTCGCGGAGCGCTGGGCCCGGGGCCCGGAAGGCCTCCTCGCTCTCCGACAGGCCCTTGTCCTGCAGCATTTCCTGTGGTCACAAGCATAGAACGAGTCACTTGCCCGGGTCCACTCTTTCTGAAGCTGGGGTTCCTGCGGGCTGGGAAGCCGCCCTAGCACACATGGACCCCGCCCCCTCCTGAGCTGGGGGAGAGCGCGTATAGGGAGGGCAATACCTTCGCCTCCTCCCTCCGGGTTCTAGACCTTGGAGGGTCTGCCTGCGGTTCCCTGTCTGCCTGCCCCTACGTGTGGGGCTCTGTGATGAGTGGGTCTGAGGCAAGGACCGCCCTTTCAGCACTGCCCCAGCTGGGATCCCCAGTCCCCCCTCCCACTGGGCACCAGCCTGAAACCTGGGCCTTCTCGTCTGTTCCCTAATAACAACTCTTGTCTCAGGGCAGCTAGGACACTTCCCAAACAGGTAGGAAAAGGGAAACCACGCTAGAAGGGCAGGACCGAGGCTCCTGGCGGTAGGCACCTGCAGAAACGGCATTTGGGGCTTTCACTCCTACACATTCCTGCTCCTACAGACACCTCTTCCCACACTGACACACAGCCGTCAATGCCCAGCACTCTCACAGAGTCTCCTAGTCACCCAAGCAGCCACACTCTCCTGGGGCAGTTTTGATTCAGGAATTAAACTCAGCCCTGGGCCTCCCCAGCCTTGCTCTAGCATTCATATCTGCTGGCTCAACCACTCACATGTTAGCTCCAAAAGGCTCTGCTTTGAGTCAAAGGGCAGAACCCAAACACTCACCAGTTAAGGACCAGGCTAGTCAGATGGGTCCAGTTCATAGACCAGGCCTAGGCCTCCCTCAGGCCTGGCCTAGAGCACAGCTATCCTCCCCTGAGTGTCTGGGCCTGTTCACTCCTCTGCCCAGGTTCCTGCTTGCTGTCTGGAGCTGGCTGGGGGATCTCAGGATGAGACCTCAGTCTGCAAGGGCCTGCCTGTCCTGCCTCCATTAGGGCTGCAACTTTATATTATCCCTTCTTCCCTTTCCTACCTGACTGCTCTTGCCCCTTTCTCTGGATCTGGGCTAGTCCTTGTGGGGCTTTCTTTATGTCTGACTCCTCCTTTGGGCACCACCTTTCTCTTCCTACCTTCTTTCTGCTCTCCATTTGATCCCCCTGTGCATCCTAAGATGCCATCCAAAGATGCAGGCCCCTCTTCTATCCTATCCATTGGCCTTCTCATCTTGAGCCTAGACTTCAGCTCCCAGGGCCTCACTAAGTAAACAAGCCAAGTGCAACCAAAGAGATAAAAAGGGGCCTGGACGGCTTGAGCTGGGAAAAGCCCATAAAGATAAGGCTGACAGCCCCATCGGTCCTCTGGCTACAGCCCGCAGAGAGCAGGGCTCCAGGACATGGCCGGCTCCTGTACCCGCTTCACCCGCGGGTTCCGGATGGTGCCTCAAGAAAGCAAGGAACCCCCAAGCAGGGGGACTCTGTGCGACAAGGGTTATTGAGCATTAGGCCTGCAATGCTGGTTCCTGCAACCTAACACAGCCTTGCTAGCCCCAGGCTACATTTGCCCAGATAGGCACCCGCGATCGGCTGGTCCCAGACCCAAAGGCCGGCGGGGCAGAGAGAGGGTGCCAATTCGCGCGTTGCCGGCCTGGCCGCTAGGTCCTCTACAGGCCATTTGTCATACTCGGGACCGTACAGTGGCACTGCCTGCTCGCGCCGCGCGCTCCCATCTTGGCCGTCGCCGAGCACTACCGCGGCCGGTGTTCACTAACGCAGGGTCCCGCCGCTCGAACTCCGAAAGAAGGCTCCGCTGTGCTCTCCTTCCACTCCTCGGGTTCACCTCCTCCTCTTCTCTCCGCCACCAGGCCACATAACCCGCGCCGCGACAGCTCGCCCTCACCGGCGCTCCCCACCAATTTCCCTAAATTCCCTCCCGACTGACCCAGACCGGCCATCCTCGCGGTCTCCGTGGTTCGGGTGCAGCCCTAGCCCAGCCGCGCGGGCACCATCCAGTCACGAACCCAGGCCGGGCCCGCGCCCGCGCTCTCCGCAACCTCCGCGCTCGCCTTCACCCCGAGCCCTTTCTGCTGGCGCGGCCGCCGGCTCTGCTCCCTTTGAGCGTGGATCTGTCGTTTTTAGCTGCTTCGTTTTCCAAGGATGGCATTTTTTCTTTTCACCCTTAGAACATCACCCGCGATTATTGTTGCAGTGGAGAAACTGTTAATATTTCGAACTATTTTTAATATTTAATTGTTCCTATTATCAGAGCGTTATTCCGGTCAGTTTAGTAACATTAAGAAATATTTACCCTTTCACATAACCAATTACTACTATTTTAATTTTCAGTAAAGTATGGGCTAAGCACTGGCTTGTTTTGTAACTTTTAAAAATGTAGGTGATTTCCTGTCAGTGCTCCAACATTCCAGGGCCTCCTGATAAATTTGTAATAGTATCACCAATATTTGGTAATATTAGTTATGGTGTTCCAATAGGTCGTGTTAATATATCGTTATTTTTATATTTACTCTACACACCTAAAAATGTTTCCGCTGCTGGCTATTCATTCCCTGTTTACACTTTGCCACAAGGCTCCAATGACTTGTTTTTGTCATACTCTGTAATACTGTTCTTAGTATTCGAGTTAATTTTCTTTACATCCTTATAAGAGTTCTTGTTATTTTCCATAATTTGCTTTGTTAGGATTATTCATAATACTTCAGAAATTCTTCGCCACATCGTTATAATCTCATTACTCTGTCGTTATTTGTAATATTACTGATCTTAATTCACTGGTTATTTTTCATCATATCATTACTTCTCTTTACTTTGTCCTAATTTGTAATATTGCTATAGTTCTTAATACTCTGATTATTATTCATTGCGTTTGTATAACACTTATTACTCTATCGTTATTTATAATGTTGCTGGTACTATTAATACCTTGGTCATAAATTGTCATAATGTTCCAGTAATTCTTGTTGCTATGCCTTTATTTACATTACTATTGCTTTCAAAATTTTGGTTAATGTTTGTTTTAATAGTTCATAATAGTATTATTACATTATATTATATTATTCGATCAATACTACTACTATCAGTATTAACTCTTAATGGTATATTTCATTGTTCACCTTTGTCCTACAGTTTTCTTCATCATTTGTTTTACTACTACTATTGATTTTAATATAATGGCTCCTATTATATTGTTCCTATATTTGGAGTTACTGTCTTTATCCTTTTAAAATTGTGGTTACTACTTTCTCTTGATTCTTAAAGTGACTATTATTTTAACGGCTGAATGGTGTATTAATTATGCTGCTTAGCCCTTTTTCTTTGGTAATTGCTCACATATGATCATTCTTGATCACTGATTATTATATATATATACAAGTTCCTTGTTTTAATTTTGAAGACTCTGTTGCACCAAAGCCTCCGAAGTCCAGTGATCCATCTGATCGCTCCCATTTCTACATCGATATTTGCCGCTGGAACCCAGGCCCTCTTCCTTGGCCTTTCTTATTCTGCAAACATCGATTCCAGGGCCACCGTTCTGCCTGTCGCAGCTTAACCTTGCTCCCACGGTGGCGGTGGTGCTGTCGTTTTTACACTATGCTGTTGGGACTCTGGACTCAACTCGTCTCGTCTCGGAGGAGAGGAGTGCTCTCGCCCCAACCTCTGGGAGTCGGGCCGAGGCGGCTACCCGACCTGAGGCACGTCGCGCCGCCCTCCTGCCACCTTAACCACCCTAGGTCTTTACCTTGGTTCCGTTACTTGCACACTTTCTAGCTCATACTCCCTGACCCTGCAGTCTGACTCGGGACTCCAGGTGGCCCGACGCGCACGGTTCACACCCTCCCCCGCCGGACCGGACACTCACCCTAACTGCGCTGCCGCATGTAGAGGCGCCTGTGGCCGGGGGTTCACTGTAGGCTCGAGTCCGAGGAGCACAGCACAGCCTGGGCTCCAACTACTGGACGCTGGGTTAGGGTCCCGCCGCCTGCCTCGCCCTCGGGGCCGGACACATCCCGACTCTGGAGCGGGCCCTTAATCTCCGAGGCTGCACTTTGGGGCCTCAGCTCCCCTCCCCTCCTTCCCTCCCTCCCTCCGGGGCCACCCCCCCTTCCTCTGCGCTGACGTCGCCGCTGTCAATCAGTCTGCACCCACCGCCCCCCGTGGTGGGGAGGGGGCGGGTGGTGATGGCCGAATCGAGGGTCCCCCGTCTCCGCATCCCTAAGACCCCAAGCCCGAGCAGGCCGCACGCTTTCCCACCACGCCGCGGCCCTGCGCCCACCCCACGGCCCTGGGGCCCCGCCAGCTGGGAGCCCCGCATGGTTTAGATTAGAGCAGCGGGAAGAGGGCTAGCGGCCCGAGAGCGCCTTGCGGCTACCACCCGGGGCTAGACAATGAGAACTGCACGCCCGGCGCTGTGGTGCCGCCCGCGGACTGGGGCGCTGGGCGACTAGGGCCTAAGCCGTGTCGGGGACCCACTTTCAGGGAGATGGATCCCCAGGCCGCAGGCTCCTCACTAGCAAACACGCGGTCTGGGAGTCCAGCTTCCAGCCGTGCACGCAAGTTAATGGGGAGCCCGAGCACACGCGCCTAACAGGCTGCTTT
>PVIY010015481.1:0-53761 GCA_004026745.1 Myrmecophaga tridactyla | reverse complement strand
TCAATTTTCATTGTAGTTCAGGCATCCAGCAGGATGATACTTTGAGTTTAATTTTCAGAAATGTCAGCCCCATGACTAAGTAGATAAGGATTCTTTCAGGGAAGTCATAGAAGCTTTCTGATCACTTACACAGACCTTGAGTGGCAAATTTAAAGAGCTGGGGTCATTTTCCAGGGCAGTTAGAAACAACCAGCCAAACTGTTTATACTCTTCATTTTCAGTAAAATATTTGAGGGTAACAAATATCTCATTCCTTCCTTCTATAGGCCATTAATTACAGAATCCAAAGGTTATATTTTGAGTAACTGTGATGTCACTGCATGCCAGTGCCCATTTGATCACTAATGAATTTAAATCTAAGCAAACCAGAAAACAGCTATAGAAAACCAAAACAAATTTCTCGGTGCTTATTCTTAAGATTCTGTTCCTATGTAAAAGCTGTTCACCCTTCCACTCACCAGCCGATGTATCCTTGAGCTGCCTGCATCCACTGGCAATTTTGAATAATGCTGCCATAAACTCCAGTATGCTAATGTCTATTAGTGTCCCTGCTTTCAGTTCTTATGAGTATATATACTAAGAAATGGGTTGCAGGATTATATGTAAGCCTCTATTTAGCCTCTTATGAAACTGCCACACTGCCTCCAGAGGGGCTACACCATTTTGCTTCCCCACCAACAGTGAATGGGTAAAGATATCTCTCTCCATACCTTCTCCAGAACTTGTATCTTTCTGCTTTATTTTTTCAATTTTATTAAAATATATTCACACATCACACAAACCATCCAAAGTATACAGTCACTGGTACAATATCATTGCATAGCTGTGCATACATCTCCATGATCAATTTCAGAACATTTTCATTACTCCAGAGCAAAAACAACTAAAATCCAAATCTTTTCATACCCCTTACCCTCCCTATTGTTGATCCATTGGTGTAATAAATCTGTTACTGCTGATGAAAGAATATTAAAATATTACTATTAACTATAGCCCATAGTTTACAATAGCTATGCTTGCTCCCATATACCCCTCTATTTTTTTTACATTTATAGTGTTTCATGCAAGTACTCATTTAGATACATGACTTTAAACAACCACTTTCTATAAATTAACCTACAATATGTTACTATTCCTTATAAAACTCATAACCAGCTACTGTCTCCTCTATTCATTTATGAACATTTAAGTTCAACCTTATTAGCAATTCTGTACATATAAGTAACCACTCCCCCTTCTCTAGCTTCTATTTATTTCTAGGTACCCTATATTCTACATTTTAAGACTCTGCGTTTACATGTTTTAGTTAGTTTATATTAGTGAAATCAAACAATGTCTATCATTTTGTGTCTGGCTTATTTCACTCAACATTATGTCCTCAAGTTTCGTCCATGTTGTCGCATGCTTCAGGACACCATTCCTTACTGCTGTGTAATATCCCTCATATGTATATAATCATTTTGTTTATTCATTCATCTGCTGTTGGTTCTTGGATTGATCCCATCAGTTGGCAATTGTGAATAATGCCACTATGAACACTGGGGCAAAAGTTTGTTTGTGTCCCTGCTATCAGATCTTCTGGATATATACTAAGTAGCAGAATTGCTGGATTTTAAGGAACTCAATATTAGTTTTCTGCAGAACTGCCAAACTGTCTTTTATAGCGGCTATATCATTTTACATACCCACCAGCAGTACATAAGTGTAGTTTCTCCACAACCTCTCCAACAATTGTAGCTTCCCTTTTGTTTAATAGCAGCCATTCTTATAGGTGTGAGATGATATCTCATTATGGTTTTGATTTGCATTCCCCTAATAATTAATGAGCATGAGTATCTTTTCATGTACTTTTTAGTCATTTGTATTTCCTCTAAGGAAAGGTATCTATTATATATCTTTTGCACATTTTTAATTGGATAGTTTGTCGTTATATTGTTGTGTTATAGAATTTCTTTTTATATACTATTTATATACTAGATATCAAACCCTTAGGAAATATATAATTACCAAATATTTTCTCCCATTGAGTTGACTGCCCCTTCACCTTTTTGAAAAAGACTTTTAAAACACAGAAGTGTTGAATCTTGAGGAGTTACCACTTATCTATTTTTTCTATCAAAAGCTTGTGATTTTGGTATAAGATCCAAGAAGCTACATTCTATCACTAGTCTTGAAGATGTTTCCTATATTTTCTTCTAGGAGTTTTATACTACTGGATCTTACATTTAGGTCTTTTATCCACTATGAGTTAATAATTTTTTTTCATATATACCCTTTATAATATTGAGGAAGTTTCCTTTGATTCCTACATTTAGAGTATTTTATCAAGAAAGCATGCTTTGACTTTTATAAGATGTCTTTACTGCAGGTCTTTTAAAGAAATAGAAGGCCTCAACAATCCAATCACAAGAGATCAGATTTGTCATCAAAAACCTACTGACAAAAAAATAAAGCCAAGAACTGGATGGAGTCACAGACGAATCTTACTAAGCTTTCCAGGAAGAATTAATACCATTTCTACTCAAACTCTTTTTGAGCATAGATGTGAGAGTTTATTCTGATCTTCAAATTCAATTCCTTTGATCAATATGTCTATCTTTGTTCCAGTATCAACTATTTTGACCACTGTGGCTTTATATTAAGTTTTAAAGTCAAACTTTTCCAAAACTTTGAAGAAGAAGGAACACTACCTAACTCATTCGATGAAACCAAAATTACCCTAGTGCCAAAGTTGGTTAAAGATACAAAAACCCTCACAACAATACTTGGAAATTGAATCCATTCCATTTACAATAGCACTTAAAAGAATCAAATATCTAGGAATAAACCTAACCAAGGATGCAAAGGACTTGTATACAAGAAACTACAAAACATTACTAAAAGAAATCAAAGACCTGAATAAATGGAAAGACTTTTCATGTTCATGGATTGGAAAGCAAAAAGTCATTAAGATCAATTCTACTCAAATTGTTTTACAGATTCAATGCAATACAAATCAAAATTCCAGTGGACTAGTTTTCAGAAATGGAGAAGCTAATCATCAGTTTTATTTGGAAAGATAAATGACCTCAAATAGCCAAAACCATCTTTAAAAATAAGAATGAAGTATGAGGTATAATACTTCCTGACTTTAAAACTACAGTGTTCAAAACAGCATGGTACTGGCATAAAAATAAACATGTTGATTAATGGAATTGATTTAGAGCTCAGAAATAGATCCTTAGATATATGGTCAATTGACTATTGACAAGACTCACAAATCCATTCAATTGGGACAGAACAATCTCTTCAATAAATGGTATTGGGAAAATTGGATATCCATAACCAATAAAAGAGGGGGCCTACCTCACACCCTATTTAAAAATTAACTCAAAATAAATAAAAAATACAAATACAAATACAAAAATGAGTACCATAAAACTCCTAAAAGAAAATATAGGGGAACATCTTCAAGTTCTAGTGACAGACAGTAGTTTCTTAGGCTTTACACCCAAAGCACAAGCAACAAAAAACAATACATAAATGGGAACTCCTCAAAATCAAATACTTCAGTGCTCCAAAAGGATTTGGTCAAAGGGTGAAAAGGCACCCTTTGGGAGAAAATATTTGGAAACCATATATCATAAGGATTTGAAATACAATATATATAAAGAAATCTTCCAACTCAACAATAAAAAGACAAACAATCCTATTAAAAATGGGCAAAGGATGTGAATAGACATTTCTCCAAAGAGTAAATACTGATGGCTAAGAGGCACATGAAAAGATGCCCAGCTTCACTAGCTATTAGGGAAATGCAAATCAAAACCATGATGAGATGTCAGGTCAAACCTATTAAATAGCTGCTATTAAACAATAGCAATTATAAGGGGTGAAGAGGATGTGGGAAAATTGCAACACTTATTTACTGCTGGTGGGAATATAAAATAGTACAGCCACTGTGTAAGATGGTTTGTCAGTTCCTCAAGAAACTAAGTATAGAGTTGCCTTATTACCAAGCAATCCTGCTATTTGGGATATGTCCAGAAGATCTGAAAGCAGGAACTTGAACAGACATTTGCACATCAATGTTCATCGTAGCATTATTTCCATTTGTCAAAAGATGGAAACAACCCAAGAGTCCATCAACAGATGTATCGATAACAAAATATGCTATATACGTAGGAAGGAAAATTATTTAGCAGGAAGAATGCATGAAGTTCTAAAGCAGGGGTCAACATGGATGAAACTTGAAGACAATATTTTAAGTGAAATAAACTCAGACACAAAAGGACAAATATTGAATGATCTCACTCATTATGAACTAATAATAATATGTATAATCATCGACTCAAAATATAGTTACCAGGATATAGAATGAGGCTAAAGAATGGGGACCGTTTGTTTATAATGTGAGGAATTTTGACTAAAGTGAGCTTAAATGTTTGGAAGTGGACAGTGGTTATGATAGAACATTATTGTGAGAATAGTTAGCAGTGCTGAATGGTATGTAAGTGTGGTGGGAAGGGGAAGTATAGACTCATGTATGTCACAAGAAGGAAAGTTGGAGGTCAAAACAAGGGAATGTATAACAGTGAATCTTGTGCTGGACAATGCCTTTGATTAACTGTACAACTATTTTAAAATTTCTTTCATGAACTAGCCGATGTATGACACTATTTTAAGAAGTTAATAATAGAGGAGTATATGGGGGAAATGTACCTATTACAAACTATGAATCATAGCTAACTATAATATTTTAATATTTTCATCAAGAGTTAACCAATGTACCATACCAACACTTCAGGTCAATAATATGAGGGGATAAAGAGCATGGGATGATTAAGGTTTTTTTTTTCTTTTTATGTGCTTTCTGGAGTATTAAAATGTTCTAAATTTGATCATGGGGCTGTATGCATAATCCTGTGATCATACTGTGAACCAGTGATTGTAACTTTGGATGTTTTCTAGGCTGTGTGAATATATCTCAATAAAATTTCAGGGTGCATGGTGGTTCAGTGGTAAAATGCTCATCTTTCATGTGGGAGACTCGGGTTCAATTCCCAGACCATAAACCCAAAATTTAATGATAAAGAAATTGAGTTAAAAAAAGAGAATGGAAGTGTCAGGTGGAAAGAAGCTGATACACATCTGAGGAAGCTGAAATGTGGCATGCATTCACTGCAGTTGGCACAAGCCCAGAAGGAAATGTGCTTTGTTTTGGAACAAAACTCAGAGCCTGGAGAAAAACCATCACCATAGTTTCTTGATGGCAAAAGAAGGACAGGGAGAAAGGAATGATCAGCTTTAACTTAATAGTGCATTTTCCTCTCCACCAAAGCAGATGAAGGAACACATGAGTACACACTAATGATTTCTTTATGGGAATGTAACCAGCAGAAAACCCATCTCCTTCTGTGGTACTAACAAAATCAGGCACACGCACAGAGTGTGTCCTTCACAAGGACATACGATCATGAAAATATTTTTTAAATAATGGAAGCTAAATGAATTTTATTAGCACCTATAACCCACAAAAGAGATTCTACCATTAACATTTGAACAGACTTGTTTTATCACTTTATCACATACCCATTGATCTATTGAGCCAAGTTATTTTTTTATCCATTTCAAGGAAAGTTGCAGACAACAGTAAGTTTTCCCTAAATAATTCGGGATGAATATCTTTAGAGTTCAACATTTTTAGTTTATTCTTTTATACTTAATATTTACATACAATAAAATACACTCATCTTTAGTGATGAATTTTAACACCCATGTAACCATACTCCTATCAAGTTATAGCCCATTAACCTTCCCTCTATATCTTACTCTCATGTCAAACACCACCCAGTGAATCTGACCTCTGTTCCTAAAAAACAACCAGTACACTGATTTTATTTTCCATCATGGATAAGTTTTACTTGTCCTAGGAATTCATATTAATCAAATCATACTTTATGAACTATGTTGGGTCAGACTTCTTTCACTCAATATTAGAATGTTGTATTTATCAGTAGTTAATTTTTTAAATACTTCTTAATTTTCAATTACATGAATTACCACCATTCGTTTATACACTGTCCTATAGACAGAAACCTGGACTGTTTCCAGTTTGAGGCTATTACAAATAAATATGCTCTAAACATAAAAAAGTATGACCTAGAAATTCCTCCAGCATTTCTAAATTTGCTATGCATCAACTCTCCTTAACAAATATCTTCCTGTTTAAAATACTTAAGATGCTTTCACGTCTTGCGTTATTCAAACACTTTTATAATAAAATAGTCTTTATCATAAAGCATAAAGCATCATTCTGTCATTAAACACTGCAAAAATTCCAGATAAGTTCCATAAATAATTTAAATTAAAAACCAGATCTTAAAATTGGATTACAAGTAGCTTATACAAAGATTAAGAGAAAAAATACATCCTTATGATATTAAGCTTATTAATAAAAATATTATGTCTGTTTTTTTGTCTAATTTTTCAGGCTTAGTAAGTATTAAGGACTTTTTAAATATAGGTACTGATTCCTTGCAAATATTTTTAGTTGGGGTTTTTTTCTATAATTATATTGAATGTTATTTCTTTCATACTATTTTCTAACTGCTTAGTATTTAAATATAAGAAGATTTAGCATTAGCAAAACACTACCTGGCTTTGACTTTGTACATCAGAGGACATTTCTCGTATCATGAAATATGTTTGCCATCAAGAAAAAGAGGTACACAATAATTTGGGAAGAATGTTTGCTTTTGTAATTCATAGAAAATGTAGCTTACTACATAATTATAAATATTACTCCGAAACTTTCCTCATATGGTATGCACTCTTTATTTCTTCATGCCTATCATTATGTCTGCTGTGATAAGTAATAGAAAGCTTTTCTTAGTCAATGAAAAAAACAAAGCACACAGAGTCTTCCCAAAGGGTACACATGCAACAAAAAAAGAGAACATTCTTTGAATTTGAACTATTATTAGACTCTCCCTTTGTATCTGAGTTTTCTTGTAGTCCTTATGGACAACGGCCCTGGAGCCCGCATTTAGGTATCCATAATTGACTTTATGATTACTCCTGTCCCAGTGGAGTCTTTCACAGAAGATAAGCAAAACCTCAAAGCTGAATCCAGAAAAAAACTGCACAGGACTAAACAAAACTAAGGCCATCATAGACAAACACTATTGATATTCTGGCAGATAATCATGAACTCCAATTGACACAAGGTTTCTATGGTCTTCAAATATCTTTGTTGATCCCATTGTCCTCATAGGAAGAGATGTAAAACATACAAGGATTCAGAAGTGGAAATATCTTTATATTTGCACCTTAGGTCTACTTCTCCTGACTAGAGACTAAGATACTATTAATTGATTCACCTTTAATAGAAAGCAAACCACTGCAATGTAAGTGTTGGGATGTTCACCAACTTATTTCTCTGCTTCTAAAGAGTGGCTAAATGATCATGGCATTTAAAAAAATTAAACAATTACTAATGCAAATGAAATATTTTAATAATGCACTAAAAATGCATTTATTTATGGGAATGACCTAATCTAATAAAATGAATATATTTGGAAATAATTTTAATAATTTAATTTTATCTAGTTTAATGATTTTTTATACTATTAATTTATCATATCAGACATTGTCTCTATTTCTAAGGCTTGCTGCAAAACTGGCAACTGAAAAAAACTGAAATAAAGTAAGGTAAAAATATTTTTAAATATGGTTATTTCTGTCATGTAGTGATTCAAAACTAACCATTAGTTCTCATAAATTGAACAAGTCATGGTCATGGGGGGTTATGCTTAAAATTTCTATTTTAGATAAAGGTAATCCAGTAACTATAATTATATCAAGATGAGAAATTCAGTATGTGAGTAAAATTAAATATTAAAAACAGGTGATCTTCTTTCTGAACTTCCTGAAAAGGTATAATTTAAGTGGAATAACCAAAGGAATTATTTCAATCCTTAAATTCACTCTTTAGTAAAATTTAGGTTTCAGAAACCTCGTTATAACTAGTCTAAAGACCTGCATCTTCATGTTATAGAAAGCATTTTATATCCAAGATTTATTTAATCTTTAAATAATCTATTTCAACATGTAAGAGAGCATTTATAGCTCTAAATAAAAGTCAAGATGTTATTTCCTTATTTTGCCTTGTGCCTTTCAGCAGGTCTCTGCCATGTGTGACAAAGAAAAAAACAATCACTCAGAAATAACCGACTTCATTCTTGTAGGCTTCAGAGTTCGCCCAGAGCTCCACGTTCTCCTCTTCCTGCTATTACTGTTGGTATATGCCATGGTCCTTCTAGGAAACACTGGGATGATTGTCATTATTATAACTAACCCCCGGCTGAACACTCCAATGTATTTCTTCCTAGGAAACCTGTCCTTCATTGACCTCTTCTATTCATCTGTTATTGCACCCAAGGCTATGATAAACTTCTGGTCTGAAAGCAAGTCCATCTCCTTTGCAGGCTGTGTGACCCAGGTGTTTCTCTTTGCCCTCTTCATTGTGACTGAGGGATTTGTCCTGGCAGCCATGGCTTATGACCGCTTCATTGCCATCTGCAATCCCCTCCTCTACTCGGTTCAGATGTCATCACGTCGCTGCATTCAGTTGGTGGCAGGATCCTATTTCTGTGGCTGCATCAGCTCAGTTCTCCAGACCAGCATGACGTTCACTTTATCCTTTTGTGCATCTCGCACCATTGACCATTTCTACTGCGATGACCGTCCACTTCAGAGGATTTCATGTTCTGATCTTTACGTTCATAAAATGATTTCTTTTTTCTTATGCAGCATTATAATTTTGCCTACCATATTTGTCATTATTGTGTCTTACATTTATATTGTGTCCACAGTCTTAAAAATACACTCTACTGAAGGACGTAAGAAAGCCTTCTCCACTTGCAGCTCTCACTTGGGAGTCGTGAGTGTGCTGTATGGTGCCGTCATTTTTATGTATTTCGTTCCTGATAGATTTCCTGAGCTGAGTAAAGTAGCTTCCTTATGTTACACTTTAGTGACTCCCATGTTGAATCCTTTGATTTACTCTCTGAGAAACAAAGATGTCAAAGAAACTCTGAGAAAGATCCTGGAGAAAAGATATATCTTTATTTAATTCTTTCTTAACAGTGATATAGTTGAAAGTCTTTGACTTGCAATAATTTAGTGATTAATTGAGGAAATGAATCCTCCAACTGATCTTAGAAATATTTAATCTTGCAAAGTTATTTTTGGTTTTGGTTTTGTTTTAATTCTTTGTGCTCACTGCTAAAGAATACATGTGGACTCCATTTTCCTTACCTATTGATTTTGGAGTGGTTTTCTCCTTACTTGGTCTTTATTTTAGACAAAGGTAATGAATGCCGTCTCAATGTTTACAGAAAATATGTTTTCAAGTTTGCAGCTGTCTTCTTGAGGATGTTGTTTGGATGTATCATTTATCTTGAGTTATAAATATATGTTATATGAATGAGTATATAATAGGCAGAGGTAGCAAATTCCAACATAAAAAGCAGAAGGAACAAATCCCCACATTTACTTAAGAAATCTTTTAAATGCGTTGTTAGAGTATCAGATACTCTACAATATGTAGAGTCAAAAATGTGACTTTCTGAGCTACCCTTATTTGTCAAAAGCTAGAATGAATTCACAGCTTCTTGGGCTTTGATCATGCTTATTTTGTTCCTCTTCTAAACATCTACTAGATAAAGAAATTATTCTTGAAAATTTGCCTATTCACAGGAAAACTGTAATGAAAATAAACCAAAAGTCAAATTAATCCATTTCTGTTAAATATGCCTTTGTGAATATCCATTCTTCAAATTGTATTTATTGAATTCTGATAGATTCTTGGCCTTATGAAAATCCCTAGATTAAATAATTTTTAACCTAGAAGCTCACAGTCAAATAAGAAAGGCCAAGAAAAAATTAAAATGCCATATTATAAATATAATGAATAAAGACAAATATAGAGGCTATAAAGAGAAGGGAACCTCTAAATGTGAATGAACACAAAGGTCCGTGATTCATAGGCACACTTTAAAAATAGATAAAATTTATTAAGATGAAATAATAAACTTTTTCCTGCAAAGTGAAATAAAGAATTATGTGGTGAACTGCATAAAGTTTAATAACTAAACCTGAATGCACAGGACAAAGAGTGATGGGGGGGTAAATTTAAAAGAAAAGCCACTGGAATCATGAAGACATATATGAGAAGCATAAGAGATTGACGTTTTCCTGTAGAAAGTAGAGAACCATTGTGGATTCTTAAGAAAGGTAGTAATGTGATCTGACTGGCACTGGTAACACTGTGGAAGATAAATATTCCTGGAAGAAGATGGGAGACCCAGAAGTGTGTTAGTAGTCCAAGTAGGAGGAGATGATAGCTAATAAAGGCAGTAGCATTAGATGTGGTGAAACAAGGGACTATTTTTGATAGCAGGTAAACTAAGCTGGGTATATTGATTAATTATTTGATAAAATAAGAAGAGTTCAAAGTAAATCAATAACCTCTAATGATTGAGATTATAGTAGGGAAATCTGTCCCACAAAATGAAGAAGTTAATATAAGAGTTAAGAATTAAATTACAAGTTAAGAATTAGGATAATAAGTTCAAGAATGAGGCTGTTGTCAAATTCTGTTTTAGCCATGTAGCTTGGGCAAGTTCTATAATATCTACACATGTTAATTTCTTCATGTAAAATATGGTGTATAACAGTTATCTATCAGAATTATTTAAAAGATAAATGACACTTCATATGAACTTGCTAAATCCACATATTTAACTAATGACATATTTGTTATTTCCTCATTCCCTGAATCTATTTCTGAGATATGCTGACAGTAATTAACTCTGCCTATTTTGGGTAACTCTCTACCATGAACTATTCCCCACAATCCAAGCAGAGGTAATGCTTTTATTTCCACAGCTAAATCTTGAGAAATCACTCACTTCATTATGTTAGGCTTTACTCTTGTCTATGCTGAGAACTATTAGAAAAGATTGAAAAATTAGAAAAAAGGAGCAAAGCTCCTATTAGATGCAAAATAGCATCTTTCATCAAATACCACATCCACTTATAACTCTAGTCATGTCTTTCTTAAAGAATTATCTTATACTAGGCCAAATTTCTCTTCTTCACCCACATATTTTAATATAGGATGTTGGAGGTAATGGAGGACTGCCTAATTAGCACGTAGTCATGACATAGTAGTCATGCTGCTGTTCATGACACATTTTTTAAGTTTTCAGGCTAAGTAATCACTGTGCTAAGGTGGGGTCTGGTCATCTTGCTGAATGCAGCAGAATAATAAAGCTAGTAAATGGAATATTTATTAACCCTCCCCTGGGGAGTAAATGCATAATCTTTCACATGACACTCCAAGTCCTAGAAAGGAATAAGCCTTCAATGAAAGAGGATCCTAATTCCAGGCACTTGAGTCCAGGCACAGAGTCCTTTTCCATTGGCTATCAGTAGTCTTAAACTGAGAAAACAGGGCCCTAACATTAATAGGTGTCTCTCAGGGAATAAGAATGTTCTTCTTTATTGTCCATTATCATCAGAGAAGGGCATAACCAGACTTTTCAGGGATAACTGGAAACTAGCTTTTAAATGACACTAATTCTTGGAGATAAATCTGCACCCTGGCTCTGAGTCAGAGTAGTTAATGAAGGCAAAGTAATCAACAGAGTTTTGGCTTGTGATTATTTCCTTAGTCTGAGAATACAGAGCTTAAACAGGCACAACCAGCAACTAACAAATTCCTAACATTTAGTTCCCTTAGCCATGGAGTGTACACTATTGAACAAAAAAAGAGACATGTGGAAGCCATTGTAGTTGCTACCAAAATCGTGAGGTTTACTGGCATGAGTTAATACCACATTCTTGATCAAAGAGATTAGTGTCACAATCAGTAACTTGAAAACTGCAGGGTGAGGATTCTTATCACATCCACATTTAGTCTCTTTGGCTTGTGCAAAAGATAGATGGGTCTTGGAGAATTCAGTGCTTTGATTGCAGAGATTAGTGTCGCAATTGGTGGCTTGAAAAATGCAGGGTGAGGATTCTTATCACATCCGCATTTAATTAGTCTCTTTGGCTTGTGCAAAAGATAGATGGATTTCAGAGAATTAAGCACATTATAAGAGACTTCATCAGCTGATGACTCCAATAGCAAATGCTTCTCCAGATTTGGATTCATGTTTGTGTAAATTAATGCATACCTTAGCTTCTAATATGCTGAAATTCATCATGAAAATGCTTTTTTCCTGGCTATCTATTAGGAAACTTTGTGAAAATTAATTTGACTTCAGCTGGAGAACCAGCAATATAGTTTTAGAATATTACCTCGGAATGATATCAACTACCACCTTTATTGCATGAGACATAATGCTGGTCTGTTGCATGATTATTCCATGCTTATTGCACTTGGAAGATGTGTATAGGAACTACTTGGACACTTACTTCTTGGTAAAATATACATGCCAGTGGGTATGGATTAATGAAAAATTCAAGAGCCAGTAACCTAGGTGAAATTTCTAGTCATGTAAGTAATCTGGGGTGGGTTGAGATGTCGTTTCCAAAGAAAAGGACCAGTGGCTACATCTGATACAATCTACCCCTAGAAATAAAATAAATGGTTAGTGGACATCTTTAGATTTTTCAGACACATATACCCCATTTTGGCATGCTATTTATGTTGTCAGTTTTCATGGGGCCCAAAACATCTGAAGACTTTATAATAGGTAGGCAGCAGGGATGTAGACTAAGTGTGGACTCAAGAATATCAACTTCCATGCCTCAATGTCTCCATTTACTGATACATTCAAAAATTACCAATAGAAGTCATTAATTGTAGCTGTCTCAATAGCACCATTCTTTGAGAGGATAGGTAATCTACCCATGGGAAGGTCAATTATTTTGGACTACTGCTATCATGTAAAGGGAAGTACTTTTTTCTCAATGGAATACGTACTCACTCTGAATACAAATTTCCTTTCTCTGATGCCAGTGCTGCTACTAAAACCTTCCTCCATGGACTTGGAGAATGCTATATTTACAATCATGATATTGTAGGTAGCCTTGATCTTGAAAAAATAACTAAAATTATAGCAAATGAATTTTGGAAATAGACTCAGGATCATGGTATTTAGTAGGATTGCCATATTTCCCACTAGACTGAAAGCAGTTAGTCTGATAGCATGGTGGAACAGTCCTTTAAAGATTTCGTTACAGTTACATCTACATGGCCAAACTTGTAAGGCTGAAGAAATACACTCAAAAATGCCACGTAACCCCTAAAAAAGCAGATCGCTCATAGCCAAGATTTGTTAGTATAGAATCAAGGGAAGTAAATGGATGCATTTCTTCCCAGTTTTAATACTTAGTGATACTCTAGCTAATTTTTTGCTAAATATCCCTATGTGTTTGAGCTGTGCTGGTTCCCAAAGGATAAATGATTCTACCAGGAAACACAACAAGTGTCCCATTAAACTAAAACTTGACCTGCCATCTGACCACTTTGGGTTCCCTATACCAGCAAACCAACAGATACATAAGAAGAGTAGTGTACTGGCTAAGAGATAAACACTGACTATCAGGAATAAAATTTTTTGCCACTATATGATAAAGATGAGGAAGAGAATGCCCAGAATGTTTATAAGGGTGCAAATGTTAGAATAGTTTCATTATTTATGGCCTAGTATCCACCAGCTGTCAGGACAGCTCAGAGAAAATTTACTGCCCAAAGATAGTGAGGAATATGCTAATATGGAAGTTATTACTATCTTTGAGAGGTTCAGAAAAGGCTGCCCTCTGTGTAATGGGAATACCAGTGAAAAATTCTGCCATGCAATTTAGAGCTCTAATAATAATGAGGACGATATAATCTCAGAATTATAGATGACACAACACTGGGTTACAACATTTAATTATTAAAGCCAACCTAGGTAAGTATATGATAATGGTCAGCAAAGCCAAAATGCAATGAAGGTATATTTGACACATCTTGGGAACTGAATTACATCCTCCAAAAATGGTGTGTTCAAGTCCCAATCCCTGGTGCTGTAGATGTGAACCCATTTGTAAATAGAACCTTGATGATATCATTTGTTAACGTGTGCCCAAACTGAATGAGGTGGGCTGTAAGCCAATTTGAAGTCGTTGTAAGCAAAGGAAATTGGACACGGAGAAGAAAACCACAAGAGGAAGTCAGAAATTATGGGTGCTGGAGAAGGAAGGGGAAGACCTTGCCATGTGCCTTGCCATGTGTGAGAAGACCAAAAGACCGAGGACCAGCATCCAACCACAGAAAGCTACAGTCTTTGCAAAGAAAACATAGCCTTACTGATATCTGGAATTTGGACTTCTCCTGACCTCAAAATCACCATAAGCCAATAAATTCCCATTTTTCAAGCCAATCCATCTTATGGCATTTGTTTTAGCAGCTGGGAATCTAATACAATAAAAAAACAAATAAAGAATTCTTTGACCAAATAAAGAACTTTCAAGGGATATTAAAAAGTATATTTTAGTTTTCAAAGTTGTTCAGGACATAGAATTTTGAATATGTATAATTTGCTACATATGTTCTAAGAAAAAATATAAGATAATATTAATATTACAATATAATTTTTAACAATTTATAATTACATAATTTTATATAAATATAAAAATTTGCTAGTGACCCAAATGTTCATTGTCAGAAAAAGATGTAACTATAACATAATATAATTTATGCTAATACTTTTAGAGGTTAAATATAAAAAGAAAATATAAATAATTATTGCATCTTCAAAAAAAGAACCTTTTTTCATAGTTCTTTTTCTTGAATAGACATAAAGGTAATAGAAACTCACTAACAGAGTGCATTCCTGATGCTTAGACAATACCTGTTAAGTAACATTCTAAAAACATAAAGGTTAAAGAATAATTATGGAAATGGCTGACTCCAGGTCTGAGATGGCAAAAACCAAGCAAGTTTGGATTACTTGTTGAAGTGGAAAACAAATATTAAGTGTCAAAGGCTGACAAGATTATGTTAAAAGGTCCCCGCTAGAGGAAGATGAGATATTTTTAATTAAATAAATAATAGCTGCATTTTATTGAAATTTAATCATTTAAACACCTAAAAGCACATGATAACTTTGAAAAAAGCAACAAACTGGAAAAAAAATGAAGCATAAAGATAAGACTTTCATTGGTCACCAATGGAGGTAGATAACATATAACCCTGATCTTTGGTAAATAAAGAAAAATATGAATTTTTTTCTTATGTCCCCTAAGAGTTTTATTTCAAGGTAATTTACATAATACTGGCTATGAGAAAAAAGTACCTTCCCTCACATAAATATTTCTGTTATTATACAACTTGTTAAATATTACAGAATTACTAGTTTCAGCAACATTTTTCAATCTCTAGTGAAATAATTGGTAAGGCAATGATCATGAACAGATATTAAAGCATTAGGATAAATTTTAATGGGAAAGCCAATGAAATAATGAGGCTCCCCCATTATAGATGTGTTGGTATGACTTTGCATTAAAATATCTGGACAACCAGAAAATATATAACTTCTTGTATGATGTAATGCAAAATACACAGCAAAATTTTAAACTATTCTTTCCCTTCAAAAAGTTGAATCTGAATCTAATCAACTCTTTAGACCTAATTTCCAATTTTTAAGAAATACAGAGACTTGAGAATCGTGAGAAAACAATGCAACAACTCCACAATTTCTGGTAATTCATGCAATATCTTTAAAAGACCATAGAAAAAAGTGAGAACAGTGAATGGTCTGGAAGATTGTCTAGGGACCAAGTTTGGCTAGATGTGTATTACACTTTTAGATTTTTCTCATTCTCAAAAAGCAACTTGACAGTGTTCTTCATTCATAATTGTTTTAGAAAAAATCATTATGATTTAACCATACCAATTAAATCCATTGTGTTTATCATTTGGGGTACTCAGGCCATTATAGTTACACAAGTTCAATTTTATGGAAGATGAAAAAAACTGTAACTCTCCACAGGTAGAAAGAGGACTTTCACCCTAATTACTGTAGTATGCATATGCATGACATAATTAATTGTAATTAATAATAAATAAATAATGGATTATCATAATTAATGTCCACAAATTTTTGATAAACAAATATACATATAAAATTGTACTATAACATTTTAGGAGTCCATTATCTTGTTCAATAATTTGTACTTTTTAAACGGACAGATTTTATGTTAGAACAGTTTTAGGTTTGCAGAAAATTGAACATTAAGTATAGAGTTCCATATACCTCCTTTATACTATACAGTTTTCCCTACTATTCTTTATTGCGCAGTGTGGCACATTTGTTACAATTTATGAAATGCACTGATACATTATTATTTATTAAAGTCCATAGCTAACATTAGAGTTCACTCTTTGAGCTATATATTACTATGGGTTTTGGCAAATCAACCATTATAATACCATGTAGAATAGTTTCACTTCCCTAAATAAAGCCACTATGCCACTTATTCATCCTTTCCTCCCACTCTCCTCCCTGAATCCCTAAAAGCACTGATAGTTTCATTGTCTCTCAGTTTTGCCTTTTCCAAAATGTCATGTAGATGGAATCATTCAGTGCGTAGCCTTTGCATACTGGCTTCTTTCATGTAACATTAATGTGTTTAGGATTCCTCCATTTATTCATGTTTTGATAGCCCCTTTTTCATTGCTGAGTAATATTCCATTTCATGGATGTACCACAATTTGTTTGTCCATTCTGATTGATGGATATCTCCTTTGTGGGACATCATGATTGCTTCCAATTCTTGGTAATTATTAATAAAGCTAATTTGAATATTCATGTGCAGGTTTTTGAGTGGAAATAGCTTTTAACACCTTTAGGTAAATACTGTCTAGTACTATTGGTGGATTGTATGTAATACTATGTTTAGCTTTGTAAGAAATTGCCAAACTATCTTCCAAAGTGTCTAAACCATTTTTCTTTCCCACCAGCAATGAATGAGAGTTCCTGTTGCTCCACATCCTCAGGAACATTATCATTGTTTAGGATACTAATCATTCTAATAAATGTCTGGTAATATTTTCTTGTTTAATTTGTAATTCATTGATGGTATAGGATATTGTATATCCTTTCATATGCTTATTTGACATCTGTAAATCTTCTTTGGCACAGTGTCTGTTCATATCTCTTGCCCGGATTTTAATTGGGTTTTGGTTTTCTTATTGTTGAGTTTTAGAGTACTTTGTATTTTTTGGATACAAGACCTCTAGTGATGTGTGCTTTGGAAATATTTTCTCCAAGTCTGTGGCTTATATTTTCACACTCTTAGTACCTTTCAAAGAGCAGAAGTTTTTAATTTTAATGAAATCCAACTTACAGTTTTTCATGAATTGTGCCTTTGGTATTGTATCTGAAAGTTCATTGCCAAAAGCGAGGCCAACTAAATTTTCAACTGTATCATCTTCTAGAAGTTGTATAGCTTTGGTCAAGATTCACTTTTTTGCATGTGGATATCCAGTTGTTGCCAGTACCATTTGTTGAAAGGACTATCCTTTCTCAATTAGAATGCCTTTGTTCCCATGTCAAAGATCAGTTGACTATATTTGGCTCGGTCTGGTTCTAGGCTCTCTAGTCTCTTCCACTTATTTACTCATGTATTCTTTCCCCAATGCCATGTTATCTTGATTATTGTTCCTTTATTGAATTAATCAAACAATCAACTACTTAACTCATTTTCCCTCTAAATTTCTTCCTAATCTTGTACCTTTTATCTGTTTGAAACATCACTATTCACACTCATTCAAGTTATAAAAATTGTTATGCCTATTCCTCATACTAATCACTAATACATTCTTTGTATTTTTCCAGCAATTTTTTCACATGCATTCTTCTTCATTAACATCAATATTCTTCAATCATGTATTAATAATATGAACTGCAGAGCAGTTTCCCTAATTCTAATACTGCCCCCTTTTAATGCATTTTCAACATAGCCCGAGAACAGTTTCCCTGATTAACAAACACCCACTTTTAGGGATCATGCTTTGAGATTTCTGTGAGTACTCAGCCTCATTATTTTAATTGTGTACCCAAGATTTGACTCTCTCAATTAATTGTAAGTTCCATGAAGAGTAAGGGTATTTATCCCTTAGCATACCACAGAACAGAACATACTACAAAGGGAGTTAATAAAAGTTAACCAAATGAGTAAATGCATTCAGGGGTAGATGGATAATTTGGGATCACCTTCTATTTTGAAGCCACCCTTGCTTTTATTCCATCATTAAATATTCGTTAGCAAGAATTAACACATGACAAAATTATGAAGATTCAAATTGGGTTATTATGGTTCAAAAAGTTTTGCAGATCAATATGTCCTATTTTAGGTTTTTATACTAGGATCCAGCAACTATCAGTGCCTCAGAGCACTCCAAAATGACTGACACACAACATGTACTTAATACACAGTTTTCCAAGTTAATGTGTATAATGAAGGTGATATTTTGTTTGTTTCTTTGTTTTAGTACATAAAAGCTGCCAAAATGCAATATACCAGAAATGGAACAGCTTTTAAAGAGGGGATTTACTGAGTTGCATGTTTACAATTCTAAGGCTATGAAAATGTCCAAACTAAGGCATTTAGAGGAGGATACATTAACTCCAAAGAAAGAGCTGATGAAGTTTGGGGTTTCTCTCTCAACTGGGAAGGCACATGGGGATATCTGCTATCTTTTTTTCCTGGCTTTTTGTTTCCTGGAGCTCTTCCAGGGGCGTTTTCTTTCTTCATCTTCAGAAGTCAATGGCTGTGAGGGCTCTGTTGTCTCTAAAGATTTTCCAAAATGATTCCCTCTTAAAAGTCTCTAGTAAGCAATCCCACCTTAAATGAGTGGAGACCCTTCTCCATAGAAACCATTGAACTAAAACCTACCACCCACAAGTGGGTGAGTCACATCTCCATGAAAACAACTAAAAAGATCCCACCCAGCAATATTGAATGAGATTTAAAGAACTTGGCTTTTCTGGAGTAAAAAAGATTCAAACTGGCACATTCTTCATATTATTACGTGGTTTCTATGTAACACATAAAATACTGGATTGGAAATAAACACTCAATAAATGTTTAACATCTAAAAATTAGTCATAAAATTGGAAAACATTTAATTTAAAAAACAAACTGGCATTTCCAAGGATGCCAAGAAATAAAAAAGATCTAATAAATATGCAGTTACTATAAACCACTGTATTTCAACAAGCTAGACAACTTAGATGAAATGGACAACATCCTACAAACCCACAAACAACTTCCATGAATAACTGACTCAAGAAGAAATAGAAGATCTCAACAACCCAATCAAAATTAAAGAAATCCAATCAGTCATCAGTAGGCTCCCAACAGAGACAACTGCAGGACCAATTGGCTCCACGGAGGATTCTTCCAAACATTCCAAGAAGACTTAATACCATTTCTGCTCAAACTATTCTAGACTGAAGAAGAGGGAAAACTACCTAACACATTTTATGAAGCCAATATCACCCTAATACCAAAACCTGCTAAAGATACTATAAGAAAGGAAAACTTCAGACTAATCTCTCTGATCAATAAAGATGTAAAATTCCTCAACAACATATTAAAAATCTGACAGCATATTAAAAGTTATAAATTTAAATAATATTATTTTATATAAATATAAATAAAGCTGGCTTTATTCCAAGTATATGAGGGTGGTTCAAGACTAGAAAATCAAGTAATGTAATACAACACATTGTTGCATGAAAGGCAATGTGATATTTGTGACCACTTAATTTATAGGCTTGGATTTGCAGACAACACAGACTTCAGTAATATAAAAACAGAATTTATTAGGAAAGCAATTAAAAGATTGTTAGCCCGGTGCTTGCCCATGCAAAAAAAAAAAAAAAAAGATTGCTGGAAATGAGACATACATCACCATATGGGACAGCACCCAAAGAGGAGTGCTGGGGAATCCCAGAGACAGCCTTTCAGGGCCCAACTGGACAAGTCCTGAGCAAAGCATCTTCCTCTGGGTAAGATTCTCTCTTTCTTTCTGATGAGGCTCTCTCTCGTGAGATTCTCTTCTTTCTTGTAAATTTAACTGCTTACATGCAGTTTATATGGTATCTTTACATAATAGGGGATGAATTCCAATTAGCTTACATGTACAGGCCCAGTTTGTTTCTCTGGGAACTGGCTAGGGACTAAGAGGAGCTTCCTGGGACCTAGATAACTTTATCAAAGTATGTCTCCTTCTGGGAGGATAGCCAGGCCTCCCAGCTGGGCTGCACATTTCAACAATTTATTACTAAGGTCACACAATGGCAACATCAGTTGAACAGAACAGACTACAAATTTATCTTTCCCTTAAACACATTAACAAATTAAAAGGTAAAACTACATGACCATCTTGATTGACAAAGAAAAGGCATTTGACAAAATTCAGCATCCTTTTATGATAAAAGCACAGTAAATGATAGTAATCAAAGGGAACTTCCTCAACATGATAAAGGGCATATACAGAAAATCTGTAGCAAACATAATACTCAATGGTGAGAGTTTGAAAGATTTCCCTCTAAGATTTGGAACAAGACAAGGATGCCCACTGTCACCACTGCTATTCAACATTGTGCTAGAAGCCCTAGCTAGAGTAATTAGGCAACACAGAGAAGTAAAAGGCATCCGAATTGGATAGGAAGAAGTACAACTCTCACTGTTTGCAAATGACATGATCCTATACTTTAAAAATCCAGAAAGGGTGGTGTATTGGTAGCTCAGTGGCAGGACTCTTGGGTGCCTTGCTGGAGACCCATGTTTAATTCCTGGTGCCTGCCCATGAAAAAAAAAATCCAGGAAAAAGATAGCAAAACTACTTGAGCTAATAAGCATGTTCAACAGTGACAGGATACAAGATCAACACGCAAAAGTCAATGGTGTTTCTATATGCTAGTAATGAGCTTTTCAAGGAGGAACTCAAGAAAAAATTTCCATTTATAATAGCACTTAAAAGAATCAAATATCTAGGAATAAACCTAATCAAGAATGTAAAGGACATTCATATAAAACTACACAACATTGGTAAAAGAAATCAAAGACCTGAATAAATGGAAAATGCTATGTGAGATTAGTGGGGAACTCACAACTAAAAATTATTCTCCAGTAGTCAAAGCATCTCCACTCTGCAGGACTTTCAATATTAACAATGCCACAAAGGAATTTTTTAAATAAATGTCACATATCAAAATGCAACTGATGATAATTTAATGATATCCAGGAGAACAGCTTTTTATTATAGGCCTCAAGGATCCTAAACAAAAAGCCACAGTCAGATTGGTGGAAGAGAAATTACAATCAAAGAATAGTATTTTTCTTCTCTAGAAGTTTTTTTAGAACCACTTGGACATCTTTGTTTCTCAGACAGTAAATCAACGGATTCAACATGGGAGTAACTAGGGTGTAACATAAAGAGGCCACTTTACTCAGCTCAGGAAATCTGTCAGGTGTGAGATACATAAAAAAGACGGCACCATACAGCACACTCACAACTCCCAGGTGAGAGCTGCAAGTGGAGAAGGCTTTCTTACGTCCCTCAGTGGAGTTTATCTTTAGAACTGTGGACAAAATATACATGTAAGAAACAATAATGACTATGATGGTAGGCAAAATAATGATGCCGGATAAGGAAAAAGACACCACATTATAGATAAAGAGATCTGAACAAGATAGCCTCTGAAGTGAGCGAGTATCACAGTAAAAGTGATCAATGGCCTGAGATGCACAAAAGGATAAAGTGAATGTCATGCTGGTCTGAAGAACTGAGCTGATGCAGCCACAGAAATAGGATCCTGCCACCAACTGACTGCAGAGACGTGATGACATCTGAACCGAGTAGAGGAGGGGATTGCAGATGGCAATGAAGCGGTCATAAGCCATGGCTGCCAGGACAAATCCCTCAGTCACAATGAAGAGGGCAAAGAGAAACACCTGGGTCACACAGCCTGCAAAGGAGATGGACTTGCTTTCAGACCAGAAGTTTATCATAGCCTTGGGTGCAATCACAGATGAATAGAAGAGGTCAATGAAGGACAGGTTTCCTAGGAAGAAATACATTGGTGTGTTCAGTTGGGGGCCAGTCAAAATAATGGCAATCATCCCAATGTTTCCTAGAAGGATCATGGCATACACAAACAGAAATAGGAGAAAGAGGAAGGTGTGGAGCTCTGGATGAACTCTGAAGCCTACAAGAATGAAGTCAGTTCCTTCTGAGTGATTGCTTGTTCCCCTGTCACCCATGGCAAAGACCTGCTGAAAGGCACATGGCAAAATAAACAAATGAGCTTTTGGCTTTGAACCTACTGTCACAAAAAAAATCTTATATTGTTTAAATTTTTAAAAGTATTTTATAATTATTAATTTTAACCTCATATAAATTCTGTGACTTAAGTTGAAGCCAATTTCAACTGACTAGGAATTTTAAGTTTTATTTCTTAATTTAGCACATGGTTGAATTAGGTCTTTTGTCTTTGAGTCTAGAGCAATGTCTTTCTACCCCAATGCCTTTCAAATTCACAACTGTCACCTCTATAATTTTCCACTCTTGACTCATACTGAATATCGTGAAATAGTTTTTAGAACAGATTGAAACTAATTTCGTAAATGATATTTGGGAAATAATTTAGGATATCCGGATTAGAGACATTGGGGCTTTCAGTAGTCTAGGTTAGGAAAATTGGGACCTTAACTTAAAGAGTAACAGCTAATATAAAAAAAAAATGAATTTTAAAAGTAAGGTACAGTTACCTTATATGGATCATGAATACTTTGATTTCTGACAAAAGCGATGCACCCTCCAAGAGAAAAGACATGCATGACCAAAAGCAACAATTTGTACATGCTTTCTAGGATTTGGATTTTCTTCTAGACAAGACCCCACAGTGATTGCATAAAGAATATTTCCTATGGTTCGTAGGCCCTTGCTCATGGTTTTTTGTTTTTTTTTTAGAAGAGACCTCAAAATAGTTCAGATAGAAGAAATACTTTATAAATAGATACTGAAAATAAAGATACATAGAGGGAATTGTTGGTTACATTTTTTCTCTCTCAAATATAAATTTCATAGTTTTCATTAATTATTTTACTAGACAGTCCAAGTAGATTTTGACTCTTTCTATTAAAAATATTGTCCACTCATTCTCTCCCCTATGGGCTTTATATACACAATTTTCTCTAGACAATAATAATAATAATAACAAATATTTATGTGGCACTTAATGAATGTCAGATACTTTTTCTAAGTGCTTTGCATAGTAACTTAATCAACACAACAGTAATATAAAGGGGATATGCATATATTCCCCAGTTCACAGATGAGGAAACCAAGGAACAGAGAAATGAAAAAATATTTTGAAAGTCACCTAGTAGTATAAGAACTAGGATCTGAAGCCAGGAAACCTGACTCCAGAATCCATGCTCTTAATAACCATGCTACACCATCTTTTTGGGTAAGAAGTACTTCCTGTTCCTTTACCTGTCTGACTTCTACTTGTGCTTTAGAGTTTGGTTGAAATTTCATGTCTTAATAATAAATCCTCTAATTCTCCACCCTGGGTCTCAACATATTGATGCATACATTGTGCTTCCAATGATCATAGCAGTTAGCATTTGAATACAGCACACTTACTTCCTCAATTGACAACAACTTCCTTAAGATTTAAACTTCAACTTGTTCTCCCTAAATTACCAGCACAAAGTTCAGTGTATGAAAAACAGCAATTGATCAATATATATTTATTATATAGATGAAAATCGAGGAATAATTAATCATGCAGAATCAAAAAAAAAAATTTGAAGACTCTGTAATAGTGCAGGGGTTAGTGTGGGAGTTAGGTTTAAATAAAGCTCAGTTCCAGATCCACTTCTCTCATTTTCTAACTGAGACCTTAGACAAGGTATTCATGTTCTTTATTCCACATTATCCTCATACATAAAAATGGGGGTAAAATAATATAACCCTCCAAGATTTCTTGGGAATATGAAAAGATAATGCATGTAAATCATTAGCGCTGTTATAGCAGAGGAAATACTCAATGTATTTAACTATTATTATTTTTAGTACACCTTTCCTTGCTCAGTCCCACAATTCACACCAAAATAATCAATGCTAATTAGGTTTAAAATTAATCATATGTACACATGCCTTTTTGTGTAAATGATTCTAAGTTGATGCAAGGAATCAGAGAAACTGATAAAAAAAAAGCAAAGGAGAAATATGCTAGATGTATAATATTTTGCCTGAGAGAAGAGATTACAGAGAATTAAAGGCATTGTATTATTGTTATTCACAATTGTAGTAAATGCTGAAAATAAAACTTTTATCAGCTCATTCAAAAATTAAATATGCAAATAATTGTATTATAGAGCAACAAAACTTTAAATTAGATAATATTTAGGGCCTGGGAATATGTGAGGTACTTAAGCAGTAAGAAAAGAGTCTAAAGGAGCCATGAAATATCTTTTATTTTCACAAATAATATATTTTATTTTTCTTCCTTTACTATTCTTTAGGTCAAGGATACACATTCTTTAAATTTTCAAGATTTATTCCTATCAAACCCGTTCAAACTCTAATAGGCTTATGAATGAAGACATTTAAATCTGGAAAAGGCAGTAATTCCCAAATGTAGCTACAAGTATTCTGTTTGAGACTTATTATTTGTCAAAAACTCACATTTTTTAAAAGTTACTTTTATCTTGCTTCATCTGTTAATTTGTTGGGTTCTGTTAAAAGTGAAGCAATAGAATTCCAATGCTTTTCTCTTGAATTCTAGAAAAGAAAAACATAAAGTTAATAATGAATATGTCACTATGACTATATCATAGCTACAAGAATAAAAAATTATTACATCAAGAAAAAAGAAATTCTCTGCCCCAAATTCCCAAATACATGTCATTATTCCACTTGTAGATTCTTTCTATAAAAATATGATTTATGTCAGTGGTTGATCTATTTAAGCAGTTGTTCTTTTCCTTGACAGCTGATTTCTTTAAAAATATTATAGGACTTTTCATAACATTGCATCAGATGAATAGTACAAATGATGTTCTGCCAAAACTGATATTAATTCAGAAAGTTTATTGTATAGGTGAATCTGAGGAATCAACCTGTAGGAAATTACTTCTACTGCATTCTTGCATGCTTGTATCCTTTCAAAAGAGGAGAAACTGCCATGGGTATATAAGAAAAGAAGAGGCCCTGAGCCTATAGGAACCCTAATAATAATCTACCAGACTATCAGAAGCAGTTATTCTTAATAGCCTTGGTTTGGCCAAAACAGCACAACTTTTTCAAATAATTGCAGCACTGAGGTTTCCCTCACCTTCTGGGAAACAGTTCCTCTGGGAGGAAAAGAAAAGTAAGTCAATTATAAACACATTTAGACTCCAGTGCAAAGGTCCATGAGGGCCACAGATATTCTAGATTTTTTAAGTATCTTTATTGAGAAATCTTCAACATATATATAGCCCATACATGTATGCAATCAATGGCTAACAATATCATCACTAGTTGTTTATTCATCACCATGATCATTTTTAAAACATTTACATCACTTCAGAAAAACAAATAAAATGAAAAAAGCTCATACATCCGATACCCCTTACCCACTCTCTCATTGACTACTAGTACTTCAATCTACCTATCCTTTTACCCTTTACCCACCTATTACTTATTTATTTATTTTCCTTAATTTTTTACTCATTTGTCCATACCCTGGATAAAAGGAACATCAGCACATGTTTTTCACAATCACATGGTGCTGGCTCTCATCCCAGAGTCCTGTCCCACATTGCCAGGGAGATTTAAACCCCTGGGAGTCATGTCCCATGTAGGGGGAAGGACAGCGAGTTCACCTGTTTAGTTGGCTTGGAGAGAGAGACTGCAGCTGAGCAACAAAATGTTCTCTAGGGGTGACTCTTAGGCATAATTATAGGTATGCTTAGCTTCTTGTTTTCAGGAATTAAGTTTATAAGTGTGAACTACAAGAACGAAGGCTAGTCTATTGAATTGGTTATCCCCACTCCACGCAAGAATATCAGGAATTCCCCGGATGGGGAAGTTGAATAGTTCTTCCTTTCTCCCAGGCCCCCAAGGGGACTTTGCAAATACTTTTTTTATTCTCTGCCCAGGTTATTCTGGGATATATCATAGCATCACGCTAACCTGCACAAACCACCAGGATCTCATCCCCTATTCCAGATTCCATGTGATTATGGTGTGCAAATAAACTGATCACACAAGTGAAATAAGAGGATGTGCTAACCAAAATATAAATTTTGCACCAAATAAACATTCCTTCCTTTGGTCTCACATGGAAATTGAAGTTTTAAAATATGGACTATCTCATCCTTTACGCTTTTCTCTGATTTACCTTAGTCCTATCCTAATCTGCTTCATTTATATCTCTAGTCTGGTCATTTTTTCTGCACTTTTTTTTTTTTACATTTCTAACAGTTGCTGTCTGGAGTAATGCTGACTTTCATAGTTTCAGTGCTCTAACTCAGAGTATCAAGTGTCACAGACAGACACAAAGTTTCCAGGAACAGTTAGGTTATATTCAAATAGCTCAGTGTCTCATAATTTAGAAATAATAATTATGACTCCTGAATATATGTAACCATTGTAAGCGCTTACAATCTAGGACCTTTACTATAGGGTCCAACCTGATAACCCATGTTCTCAACTTCATTTGCCTCATCCAAGTGTTCATGAACCATTCTCAATGATAAACCATATGCTGGGTGACAAAGCAAATCTCAATATATTTTAAAAGATTGAAATTATACCAAACACTTTCTCAGATCATATTGGAAATCAGTAACAGGCATAGGGCAAGAAAATTAACAAATATATGGAGGTTAAACAACACACTCTTAAACAAGCAGTGGGTCAAGGAAGAAATTATAAGATAAATCAGTAAATATCTTGAGGCAAATGAAAATGAAAACACAGCATATCAAAATTTATGGGATGCAGCAAAGGCAGTGCTGAGAGAGAAATTTATTGCCTTAAATGCCTATATTAAAAAAAAAGAAAGAGTAAAAATCAAGGAGTTTACTGTTCACCTGGAAGAACTAGAGAAAGAATAGCAATCTAGATATTTTAAAGAGCCTAACAGGAGTTGGAATGCATACTGTAAGTTTTTCCTTCTTTTGTTTTATGGATCCTTCTTTAAATCTTAATTTTTTCATTGAGAAAGAGGTATTTTAAATTTATCATTACAGCCAGATTTTGGAAGGCAAAAAGAAATAGACATGAAAGAAAATATTGTACTTCATTAAATTTCTAGGGGATGTTTTGTTCCTAGCAATAAAGTTAATTTCTTTCTTTTTGGGGGAAGGGTGAAATTCCATTGACCTAAAACTCGCCTCATTTGCACTTTATCTATATTTTGTCAATAATAATTGACTATAAAAAGAATGGTGGTGGATTAGGAAGCTCTAGAATTCACTCCTCCTCCAAAAAGAGATAATGAACAGCAGAAATTGTCTGAAACAACTGCACTTGGGCTCCAGAGGACAAGGGAGCATTGTACTATATGCAGAGAAGAACAGGACAAAGAGGCTAAGGTACCATGGAAATGAACAGTGTTTAACTCTGCAATGCTCTCAAGGTGAGCCACCTCTGGGCTGGTCCCTGGATAGCTGCTGCAGACAGAGAGAGATGTGGAAGTCCTCTTCCCCAAGAAAGGGGGGAGGGTGGGTATGGCCCACTACTGATCACAGCTGATTGGCAAATTTACACTGCTGGGTCTTTCCTCTGAACAGCTGTTTTAGCATGCCCTGAACAGGAACCACTGCAGCAATTCTTTCAACCCCAGTCCCAACAGGGACAAATGCAGAAGAGGCTTAAAGACACAGGGCCTCCTTAGAGGTGTGGGAACAGTTTGCTAAAGAGTGTAATCTGGGCAGGTCAGGAAAATGGACTTTTGGGGATCCACAAAAAGGCTTTTGGTGTCTTCCCTGACCCTCTTCCCATGGTTCTTTGGAACCTTTGTGCCTTCATGGGTCCCACACTCTGGTTTGGCTAGCAAATACTGACTTGGGAAAGTCCCCTCCTGATGATCTTCCTCCTAGAATTTTCTCTACAGGCAGAAACAGCTAACAATAATGAAAGAGAAAGAGAGAGAGAGGGAAAGAAAGAGAGCAAATGCTAGACACAAAACAAAAAACAAGAAGTATACATTAAGATTCCCAGAGAAAGAACAGAGGGAAGGAAGCTTTCACCTGGGCTGAAACAAATGGACAAATAGTGCAGTCTTAAAAACTGTACCACATACCCAGAGCAAGAATTAAATGAAGAAGAGCTGGAAAATCTGATCATTTAAACATGGGCAATTCTAAATGTCTAGAATAAGTTGAACCAATGTCAAAAAAAAAAAGAGCCTTAAAATGTAATCAGCAATAAAACCCTAGGCAAGAGACAAAAACTGGGCTATAGAGTAAACCAATCAAGAAAATCAAATGCCTAGATATCAGCAAAATATTTCAAGCCATACTAAGAAACAGGAAGATATGGGCTGCTCAGAGGAAAAAATTAAAACTTCAGAGGGGACACAGAATTTGGAACAACTAATCAAAGATATTGAAACAATTCTCTGGGGCAGACCATGGTGGCTCAGCAGGCAGGAATGCTTGCCTGTGATGCCAGAGGACCCGGGTTTGATTCCCAGTGACTGCCCATGTAAAAAAATAACAATAAATTAAAAAAAGGAAAAAAAGAAACAATTCTCCTAATTCAAGGAGATGAAGGAAAATATGGCTAAGAGAAGAACCCAGGAGAGCATAAAGAAGAATTTCAAACTATAAGAAGCATAACAGAATTTATGGGAATAAAGGGTGCAATAGAAGGGATTAACATACATTAGAATCATACAAAAGCAGATTTGAACAGGTAGAAGAAAGAATTGGAAAACTAGATCAGATTATCAAAATCTTAAAGAGAGGAGAACAGATAGAGAAAAGAATGGAAAAAATTCAGCAGGGTCACAAGGAATTTAAGGGCAGCAGGAGGTGACCAAAAAGTTGCATTATGGGCATCCCAGAAGGAAAAAAGAAGGAAAAGGGGAAGAAAGAATATTTGAGGAAATAATAGCAGAAATTTTCCCAATCTTTATGAAAGACATAAGTATACATATCCAAGAAGCAGAATGTACTCCAAGCAGAATATATCCTAATAGGCCTATTCCAAGACACATACTATGTCAAATGCTGAAAATAAAGAGAGAATCTTAAAAGCAGAAAGAGAAAAGCAATTCATCATATAAGAAGTAACTACAATAAGATTAAGTGCCAATATATCAACAAAAATCACAGAGTAGAGAAGGCAGTAGTATATATTTAAGGTACTGAAAGAGAGAAACTGCCAAACAAGAAATTTTTATCTGGAAATATGGTCTTTCAAAAATGAGAGGGAGTTTAAAATATTCACAATAAACAGAAACTGAGAGAGTTCATTAACAAAAGGCCTGCCCTGTGAGAAATACTAAAAGGAATTCTGCAGGCTGAATTGAAAATCAGGAGACGGCAGTGTGGAAAACAGTGAGGAAATGAAGAATATCAGCAAGGGTAATTAAAGGGTAAAAAGAGAGACAAGAATAAGATATGGCATATAAACATGGAATGATAAAATGATTAAAGTAATACTGCCTTTAAATAACTTGAACGTTAATGGATTAAACTCCCCAATCAAAACACAGATTGTCAAAATGGATGAGGTATGATCCATCTATATGCTGTCTACAAGCGATGCACCTTAAACCCAAGGACACAAATAGGTTGAAAGTGAAAGGTTAAAAAAAATATTCCCTGTAAACAGTAATAATAATAAAAAAAAAAGCTGGAGTAGCTATACTATGTTCAGACAAAATAGACTTTAAATGCAAATCTGCTCTAAGTGACAAAGAAAGACACTATGCATTATTAAAAGGTGCAATCCACCAAAGGAAATAATCATAAATATTTAAAATACTAATCAGGGTACCCCAAAATGCCCTGAGGCATTTGGGGTAAACATTGACAGAACTGAAGGAAATATCAGATGTCTCTACAACGATAATGGGAGATTTGCATACACAACTTTCGTACAAAAAAACATTTGACAAAATTCAGCATCCTTTCTTGATAAAAACATTTTAAAAAGGAAGAATAGAAAGAAATTTCCTCATGATAAGGGGTATATATGTGTATAAATATATATTTATATAAAAATATATAAATATATATATATATATATAAATAACCTGACCATTATACTCAATGGGAAAGGCTGAAAGTTTTACCTCTAAGATCTGGAATAAGACAAGAATGCTTATGGTCACCATTGTTATTCAACATTGTACTGGAAGTTCTAACAAGAGCAATTAGAGAAAAAATATAATAATTAAAGGACTTCTAAATTGGAAATGAAGAAGTAAATTTTTCACTATTTACAGATGACATGATCCTATATGAACACTCCTAAAAATCTACAGCAAAGCTACTGGAGCTAATAAGTTCAGCAAAATTGCAGGAAAAAAGATCACTACACAGTAGTCAATAGCATTTCTATACAAAAGTGATGAACAGTGAGGAGGAAATAAATGGGAAAATCCATTTATAATAGTAAATAAAAGAATCAAACTTCAAAGAATAAATTTAACCCAGGATATAAAGGACCTGTACACAGAAAACTACAAAACATTGTTAAAAGAAATCAAGGAAGACCTAAATAAATGGAAGGACATTCTGTATTCATGGATTGGAAGACTAAATATCATTAAAATGTCAATTCTACCCAAGTTGATTTAGAGATTCAGTGTAATTCCAACCAAAATTCCAATAACCTATATTGCAGAAATGGAAAAGCCAATAATCAAATTCATTTGGATTGGTAAGGGCCCCCAAGCAGTCAAAAACATCTTTAAAAAGAAAAACAAAGTTGAAGGATTCACACATCCTGATTTTCAAACATATTACAAAGCTGCAGTGGTCAAAACAGCATGATACTGGCATAAAGACAGATATATTGATCAAAGCAATTGATTTGCTATTTCTCTGGCCAATTGATATTTGACAAGGCTGCCAAGTCCACTCAACAAGGACAGAATAGTCTCTTCAAAATATGGTGCTGGAAGAACTGGATATTCATATGCTATAGAATGACACACCCCATCACATCTTCTAATGTGTGATTGACTTATAGTCAATACTTCTATAAGTATTGACTCAAAATAGATCAAAAGTCTAAATATAAGACTTAGGACCATAAAACTAGAAGAAAATGTAGGGAAGCATCTGAAAGATCTGTGGTAGGCAATGGTTTCTTAGACTTTACACCACAAGCACAAGCAATGAAAGAAAAAATAGATAAATGGAACCTCCTCAAAATTAGAACTTTTTTTGCATCAGAGGACTTTGTTGCAAAAGTGAAAAGGCAGCCTACTCAATGGGAGAAAATAATTGGAAACTGTTATGGTTGGGCTCATGTTCTCTGATCAGGCAAACACTGGCCTAACCATTACTGCAATGCCATTTTGAGACTGGTTAATAAGTCAGAAGGCTGGTTTATTAGATCATCAATCAGATGATTCTATCTGTAGCTGACTACATCTATGATCAACGAAGGGAAGTATAATCCACAATGAGAGAATCCAAGCAGCTGGATTTAATCCAATCAGTTGAAGACTTTTCAGGAAGAGGTGACAATGTCAGCACACACAAAAGAGAGAATTTTCATCTCTACTTCAGTTAGCCAGCCTCTCCTGGGGAATTCATCGAAGACATTCATCAGAATTGCCAGCTAGTGGCAGCCCTACAGAATTTGGACTCATGCAACCCCAGAGTTGCCTAAGAAACTTTGACAAAATCTCATATTTACAAATAAGTCCTGTTGGTTCTGTTTCCCTAGAGAAGTCTGACTAATACAGATACCAAATATCAGTAAAGGTTTAATATCCAGAATATATCAATAAATCTTTCAACTTCCCAACATAAAGACAAACAACCCAATTTTTTAAATGGGCAAAAGACTGGAAAAGACATCTCTCCAAGAATATATAAATACGTTCAAAAAGCACACAGAAAGATGCTTAATATCAGTAGCCATCAGGGAAATTCAAATCAAAATCATGAGATGCTACCTCACACCCATTTAAAAAATGGCTACCATTAAAAAAAAGAACTTTACAAGTGTTGGAGAAGATGCGGAGAAATAATAACATTCAGTCACTGCTGGTGAGAATGTAAAATGGTGCAGCTGTGAGAGACAGTTTGACAGTCCTCAGGAAGCTAATTTCCATATAATCCAGAAATCTCATTACTAGGTATATAACCAGAAGAACTTGAAGCATGAACTTTAACAGACATTTGCACACCAAAATTCATCGTGGCATTAGTTACAATGGCCAAAACATGGAAGCAACCCAAGTATCCATCAACCAATGAATGGATAAACAAAATGTACTATACAAACATGATGGAATATTATTCCATTGTAGGAAGTAATGAAGTCTTTTCAAATGCAACAACATGGATGAGCCTTGAGGACATTACACTGAGTGAAATAACCCAGATCCAAAGAACAAATATTGTATCATCTCTTGACACAAACTAACTATAATAAGCAAGCTCATAGAGTTAGAATCTAGAATATAAACTACCAGGAGATAGAATGGGTGTAGAGAATACAGAGCTGTTATTTGTGTAGAATTTCTATTTAGGTTGATTGCAATTGTTTGCAAATGGATAGTGGGGATGACAGCATATTATTGTGAGTGTAATTAACAGTGATGAATTGTGTAAATTGGTTGAAAAGGGAAGTTTTGGGTTTTATATGTCACTAGAAGAGAAAACTAGAGGATAAAGCATGGGATTCTATAACAGTGAAACCTGTTGTGGATAATGACTGTGGTTAATATAATACTATTTTTCACAAATTATAGCAAATGTACATCACTATTACCAGGTGATAATAATAGGGTGGTATATGGGGGAAAATATACCTAATGCAAATTATGGGCATAGTTAACAGTAATAGTTTAATATTCTTGTATAAGTTGTATCAAAATACCACACCAATGCAAAGTGTCAACAATAGGGGGGTATATGGAAACATTGTATTTTTTTGCATGACTTTAATGTAAACCAGCAACTTCTCTAATTAAAATAAATAATAATTTTCAAAATATGTGCTAAGTGAAAGAAACCAGATATAAGGTACTACAAATGGTATGGTTCCATTTATATAAAATTTAAATATAAATAAATCTATAGAGACAAAATTAGATTAGTAGTTATGTAGGGCTGGGGAAGAATAGAGGGTTGAGAGGTGACTGCTAAGAGTATAGGGTTTATCTTTTTGGAATAATGAAAATGTTCTAAAATTAACTGTGGTAATGAATGCACAACTCTGAGTATACTAAAATCCATTGATACTCTGTGATTATACTAAAACTCATTGATTGTACATTGTAAATGTATTGTATTTATCTCAATAGAACTGATTTTTTGAAAAAAAGAAGGATAGCATAGTAATGGTATGGGGCAAAGCTCAAAAATACCCTCTAATTCATCAAGTAAATGTTAAATATTTAACTGGATCTAAAATAAGATCACTTTGCAATTCAAATTGCTTAAAAATTGTTTATTCAGATGTCATGTATCAATAATTTCTCATCAGTCACTGTATCCACTCCAAAATAATTTTAACTACTATTCTAGATGTCAAAAATCAAATCATCATTTTTATAAAAAGATTAAGTTATCAAACTAACTAAATAAATTGTATGAATTGTATGTAAAATAATAATTAAAAAAAAGAATGTAAGGAAATGGAAAAAATGGTGGTGGCTCCTAAAGTCCTCATCTCTGCATCTGGTCTAAGGTAATACTTGATATTTATCCAATTCACATTTCCTTGGGTCTCAGAAGTAACTTCAAGTTGTATACCTAGTTGGTCACTCAAACCTTCATTTATGAAGGATCTGGGCCCTTGTGGTCTTGCCTGTGTTGAATTGTTCTTTTAGTTCACTAACATGTACCATCAGTCATGGCAGTCTTAAGAGACAGCCTGGAAAATTCCCTATATTACAGCTATATTATTCCTTACTTCCTTTCTAGTTACAAAATCTTTTGCTAATCTGTAACAATCACACAAAAGCATACAAATCATACCTTTTACCTGTTGGTTCAGTGAAATGAAGAACCCCCACAGATATCCATCCAGGAGACAGTTTCAACTTAGAATTAATTCAGCAAGTGTTGAATCCTCTTTAAAATCATTTCTCTGTTGGGTACTAAGAATGCAGAGTCAAAAGTCTCAGGAGGAACATGAAAATTATCATCACTGGTGATATTCCCACTTTTACCCCTTAAAATTGGGCCTGTAGTCCAGGTATGGAAAGAATAAGCCTCATATATTGTTTGCTGAAGAAGAGCACACATCACATCCGGGATGACAGTGACCCAACTTTGCAAAGTGCTGACAAACAGTTGGTCCCACAACTGAGTCTCCAATAGATAATTCCACCATTCCATAAATTCATCTAATTTCATTTAATTAAATAAATGATCATTCTTTTACAATCTGTGGATTTTACAGCATTGCTTCACCTCTCTTTCTGTAAAACAAGTTTCTTGCTCCAAAGCAATAATGTGATACAACATGATGGTAAATAAGGCATTTGTTAAATAATTACAGTGAGGATTAACAAGTAATTTGAGCATGAAATGCAAAAGATGTCTATGGCAGTGAGTGTCTGGACAGATAGCTATTCTTTCTTAATGGAAGAGATACAAATATAATCAGCCTGAAATCTGATAGCTATCTGGTAGCCTGAGATTAGGTACACTTATCAGTGACTTATTTTTAATGTGTTTATTCAGCTAACTGGGCATTAAGCATTGGCAATTTCCAGGCCAGCCCATGTTGATCACTACATTTTTTAAAAATTGTATCTCTTCTACCATGGCTATATTATTGATTAACTCATTAAATGAAAAGTAAAATGGATGTAAAAGAAGAAAGTGGGTTGTTGTCTTCACTAGATTACTAAGAACCTCCATACCTGATGCTATTTACTGAGCATTTTTCTGGGAAACTAATATTCTCTGCTTTTTGGCCATTCAGGAAGGCCATCCACAAAAAGACCACCCTGCCAGTAATCCTTCAATTTTGTTATTCTCAAATTCCTGTTTATGCAATGAAATAATCATGCCCCAAAATCAGTGTAGGTGATTTTAAAGTCGCCTGGCCATATTTCCAAGTAACTTTTTAAATAAGGTATATAATTTATGTTCATTAAGAAAATTTCCTTAACCAGTTTCCTACAGGGAATATCCTTGGGTTGGATTAATATACTGCAGTATTCCACATCATGTTCATATTACATGCAGCACAATCTCTAATCTGGCTCAATTTATTCTTTCCTCAGAAACTGTGAATAAGGAATGTTCCACATGATTATAAGCAGGCTGAAGGAAACATGACAGTATAGCAGGAGGAGGTACAATAGAAACATGAACCACTTCCTCATGAAGCATACTTTGCCTTTAGCAAACTTTTGAGCCAATATTACATATATAATTTCCACTTAAAGTTAATCACAGAATATGTCAGTGGATTAGATACCACCTGTCCAGGTAAATACAGTCACTTGATTTCCATAGGTAAGAGCATAGTATCTATCAGGGCCCAATTTGGAAGCTGTTTCTCAAAAGGAGAACTTGCAGAAAATTTGCTTTCCTCTAACACTTTGGGAGCTGTTACTGCAATTTTCTAATAAGAATTTGCCACAATTTTCATTGAACCTATGATATTCCATAAGGACTCAGAGCATCATTGGATATTCTTGTTCATGAGTTCCAAGTGACACTGTTACCTATTCAAAAGCCTGAGCCAACTGAAGAATGCGGACATCATATGGACCCAGGTAGAGCTCAGTGCCTCCAGGCTGACCACACACTGAAAAGTGTTATATATTTCCTCCAAAATTCAAGAAAACATTAAATTCTTCATAGTAAGGGAATTGTCTTCTACTTTGGAGGAAATAATTCAACATGCTCCAGGTTACTGGATATAGCAACCCGGAGTTGGCACAAATCTGGATTATCATAAGATATCTCTCCTAACCTCTATCACTTATGTGACTCACAAAGAATATGGAACCAACTGTGGAGCAAGTTGCTACCCACTGCATCATGGGAACACAGGCTCAGGTACAACAGAAACTTTCAGCAAATGATCTTGTCACTACTTACACAGCACAAAGGGTCCAGAAGAGTAGAGAAAGAAATCCCATTGTGGCTGGGCCCCCAGCAAGGCCAACTGCTTGGGTCAGTGAAGGGAAAAGTAAGAGAAGAAGTTAAAGCAACAGGTTTGCAAAAGATCTGCAGACTCAAAACACTGAGACCTGCGGGTTATGATGAAATGTTAACTTTAGAACACTAAAGTCAGTCAAGGTTGAGAAACACTCACTTGGCTAACATTCCAGTAAAGATACAGCAAAAGCATGCTCTTTGTCCCATAATCATTACCCCTATAATGAAGGAACAGGCACTCTTTCTGTCTGCACATACTGTTAAAGAATAAACACAAACAAAAAGTTATTTCTGTGCACTCCCTGCTGTGCTGAGAAAATAAATACAGTGCTAAGCAAGTGTTCAGAGCTCTTGTACTTTGAGACATAAGTCCCCTGATCTCATCTTAAAAGACTCTTTTGTGTGAGTGTCTTTATTTTTCAGATTTGTGGTGCCTTCCTTGGCCCCTCATGCTGTGCTGGTCTCATCAGGTCAGGATCAGTGGATGGAGGCTCCAGAAACCCTGCTTTGTGTAACAGATGAAAGACAAATCTGTGCTGCCTTATGGTTAGGTTTATATACCAGAGGGAAGGGATCCTGCCACTGAGCAAAAGCATGTATCAAGCAGCCTTCTTGCAGAGTTCCTGCCCTATAAACAGCTGGGCCTGCTCTGCTTATTCTTAGTTTGGGGTTCAAGGTATGGTCAAGCCAGTCAAATCAGTCAAGCTATTTCATTAGACCTAACCTTTCTCCTGGCTGTGAAATGACAATATATTGAAACATCTGCACACAAAGAAAAGAAGGTGAATAAAGGAAGGCTGGGATATGGCTGCTGAGTGAAAGTGAATTCCCCAGCACCAACTATGGTACAAGAAAGAAAAATTGTAGCCAATATCAGTCATCAATTTACATAAATAAGTTCTCTCTGCAACAGCAGCTATTGGCCTCACCAGAATCTACAAGGACATAAAAAGCCAGTGAACCTTTTTTTGTTGGGTTTCTTTTTTCTCTCTATTACGGTGTTTAGTCTGGTGTATCCCTGTGGCTGGTCTCAAATTCCCTCTTGTACTCACATCAGCATCTACTGTGATATAAACAACCAGTGTACATTTTGAGGGGCTTGTTTTTTGTTTGGTTTGGTTTGGTTTGGTTTGGTTTGGTTTGGTTTATTCTCGCTCTCATTATTTTTGGGGGGGAGGGCGTGCATGGGCCAGGAATTGAACTATGTCTCCTGCATGAAAGGCAAGCATTCTACCACTGAACCGTCAGTGCACCCTCTTTCTTTCCTTTTTGTGTCTTTTTTTAGCATGGTGGATCCCTGAGGAATGAGCATGAGCACTGGCTGAGGTTCCAGCCTGAATCAAGGTAGCTTCCAGCTTCCCATTAAGATTTCTAGGGATGGTGCTCTTTCCTGTTTTATGGGGGTGTTTTGTCTGTTTGTCAGTGTCATGGTCAGATTCATGTGTCAACTTAGCCAGGAGGTGGTGCCCAGTTGTCTGGCTGGGCAAGCGCTGGCCTGTCTGTTGCTATGAGGACATTTCATGGAATTTAAATCATGACCATGTTGGCTGCATCCACAGCTGACTGCAAATGCAATGCAGAGGGAAGTGTCTTCAGCAATGAGCAACACTTAATCTAATCACCAGAAAGCTTTTAAGGAGGATTCAGAAGAGACAATCACTCTTCCTGCTTCAGCCAGCCAGCCTCCCCTGAGAGTTCATTGAGGACCTTTATTGGAGCTGCCAGTTTCTGGCCTGCCCTACAGATCTTGGATCCTTATATCCACATGGTTGCCCAGCCAGCCTCTCCTGAGAGTTCATTAAAGATCTTCATTGGAGCTGCCAGATTGCAACCTGCCCAACAAACCCTGGATTCTACATCCCCATGGTTACATGAGTCACTTTTATAAGTTTTGTATTTTCAAATATCTCCTGCTTATTCTGTTTCTCTAGAGAACCTTGGGTAGTATAGTTAGTATTTCTCCTTTTTTCTTCCTTTATTTTTCCCTCTTTTATCTTTTTTAATATTCTTATTCTTTTTGGTCTGGCAAACTGAAGAAGAAGAGAACCAGGTTTCCAGAATGGCCACAACATAATATACAGAATATCCAGTTCGCAACAAAAAATTACAAGAAACACAAAGAGACAGGAAAATATGGCTGGTTTGAAAGGAAGTATGCCCCCTAGAAAAGCCATGTTTTAATCAAAATCCCATTTCATAAAGCTATAATAATCCTTATTTAATACTGTATGTTTGAAACTGTAGTTAGATCAGCTCCCTGGATGATGTGATTTAGTCAAGAGTGGTTGTTAAACTGGTTTAGGTGATGACATGTCTCCACCCATTGGGGTGGGTCTTTATTGGTTTATTGGAGTCCTATAAAAGAGGAAACGTTTTGGAGAATGGGAGATTCAGAAAGAGCAGAGAATGCTGCAGCACCACAAAGCAGAGAGTCCACCAGCCAGTGATCTTTGGAGATGAAGAAGGAAAACGCCTCCCAGGGAGCTTCATGAAACCAGAAGCCAGGAGAGAAAGCTAGCAGATGATGCCATGTTTGCCATGTACCCTTCCAGCTAAGAGAGAAGCCCTGACTGTGTTCACCATGTGCCTTCTCACTTGAGAGAGAAACCCTGAACTTCATCGGCCTTCTTGAACCAAGGTATCTTTCCCTGGATGGATGCCTTTGATTGGACATTTCTATAGACTTGTTTTAATTGGACATTTTCTCGGCCTTAGAACTGTAAACTAGCAACTTATTAAATTCCCCTTTTTAAAGGCCATTCCAATTCTGGTATATTGCATTTCAACAGCTAGCAAACTAGAACAATGACCTAGTCACAATAAAAAAGATAAAAAGGAAACTGTTTTGGAAGAATTTCAATAATAAGCATTCCATCAAAAACATTGTACCAAAGAAAAGTCCAGGTGAGGGTGGACTCATTGGTGAATTCTATCAAGCATTTAAAGAATAACTAACACCTATACTTCTCAAGCTCTTCCAAAGAATTCAAGAGGAAGGAATTCTTCTTAATTCATTCGATGAGACAAGCATTACCTTTATACCAAAGCCTGATATCACAACAAAGGAAAATTAAAGAATAATTATATTTCTGAATGTAGAGGTGCAAAAATCCTTAACAAAATGAACCCAAAGGCATATTACAAAGATTATACATCACAAACTGGTGATATTTATTGCAGAAAAGCAAAGGTGGTTAAACATACAACAATTAATCAATGTAATATACCACATAAATAAAATGAAGGAAAAAATCATAATTATCCAATAGGCACAAGAAAGTCATTTGATAAAAACATTTAGAAAACTAGAAATAGAAGGGAACTTTCTCAACATAAGTCATTTATGAAAAACACATCATTAACATCATATTAAATGATGAAAGACTTAAGGTTTTCCCCCTAAGATCAGAAAGAAGACAAAGATTCCAATTTTCACCACTGTGATTCAATATTGTAGTTCAAGTTTCAGCCCAAGCAACTAGGCAAGAAAAAGGAACAAAAGTTATTCAAATTGAAAAAGAAGAAGTAAGACTATCTCTATTTGCAAATGATATGATCTTATTTATATATAGAAAATCTAAAGAAATCCAAAGGTAATTAAAACTAATAAGCAAATTTAGCAAAGTTGTAGGGTTCAAGATCAACACACAAAAATCAGTTGTGTTTCCATACATCATCAGTGAACAATCCAAAGAAGAAATTAAGAAAACAATTCCATTTTCAGGAGAATCTAAAAGAAAAATATATCTTGGAATGAATTCAACTAAGAATATAAAAAACGTGTACACTAAAAATGACAACACACCGCTGAAAGGAATTAAAGAAGATATTAATAAGTGGCAGGACATCCAATGTTCATGGATTGTAGGAGTTAATATTATGAAGATTTCAATGTTATCTAAAGTGATCTACAGATTTAATGAAATACCTCAAAAATTCCAGGAGACATTTTTGCAGAAATGGAAAAACCTATCTTCAAATTCATATGGAACTGCAAGGAGCCCCAATTATCCAAATTAATTCTGAAGAAGAAAAACAAAGTTGGTAGATGCACAGTTCCTGATTTCAAATTGTACTACAAAGCTACAATAATGAGTGTGGTACTGGTATAAAGATAGACAGATAGCCCAATGGAACAGAATTGAATGTCAAGATACAGTTCCACACATGTATGGTCAATTGATTTTTGACAAAGTTGCAAATCCATTCAGTAAGGGAAAGAAGAGTTTCTTCAACAAATCGTTCAAGGAAGACTAGATATCAACATGCAACAGAATGAAGTTAGACCTCTATATCAAGCCCATATACAAAAATCAACTTGGAATGGGTCAAGGACCTAAAGATAAGAGCTAAAACTGAAAAAATATCTTTAAGAAGATAATAGAGGGACCCACCTTCATTCCTGAGATTTGGCAATGGATTCTTTGATATGACACCTTCAAAGGGGCTAGGGACCAATGAAAGCAGAAGCAGATGAGGGGTGGTTACAGCAAGGGCCTTAGATTTCAAAGGACTGCCTCAGTTTTGAAAAAAAAAAAAAAAGCCACACACATACTGCTGACCTAAGCAAAAAATGATAGCACAAGAATTATAGCTAATTACATATATCATCACTTCTCCCTCTTGACTGCCATACCATCATGAAAGAGCAGCTGTATTAAAAACTCAAAGCATAATCAGAACATACAGTATCCTTTTTAAGTTTGTTTCTCTTTGGAATTTGGGACATTAAATGGGGGAAACAATATCAAAAAGTGTTATCAAAGGTAACTGGCCAGTACATGAACAGTTTAAAATAACTAAGATTACATCCCGCATAATCAAAATGGTAACATTCAAAATAAACATAACCATAAATAATCATTAAAATTTAGCTGTATTAAAACCAAGTATATCTATTTAAATGATTAAAGAGTATAACAGAAAACACAAAGAGGTCAACTGACTCTCAAGAGCTCATCTTTTGTTGAGACTAGGTATTAATCTTATCAAGTCCAGGACACTACTTTCTCTTGTTAAAAGAAAACTGCATATTCAAAAATGTATTTTCTTTAACTACTGTCTTTTACTCTCTCTTCTTTGTAAGAGATTTTAAAGCTGAATTTAAGCTTTCTACCTGAATATTTAATCATACACAAAATACACAGTTTAAAATGTTTAACTTTAGGTTTAAAATATGTTAATCATATTGAATAAAATTCATTTCACCTGTCATCATAGAATTCACCAACTTCATTGAAGCTTTACAAAGAGCAAATATGTATCATATATATAGAAATATATATAAGTAAAATTATTCTTACTTTGACTCTGTTTTTATAATCTTTGTCTTAATCAAATTAAATTACTTCATAAACTTCTCAGGTTGTAAAATATTTCATATTACAAAAGATTATTAATTAATTAACTTAGCATTAGTCCTATGTTTAAAAGTCAATTAAACTCTGGGATCTGTTCTGTAACTACCTGTTGAAAAGTTCTGTAACTACTTGTTGAAAAGCTTTGAAAAGTTTTGCTTTTTTCCTTTCTTTCCTTTGTATATATGTTATATATATGTTATATAATACAATTAAAAAGTTGTTTAAAAACCCAGTATTAAAAAAAGTCAATTAAAGATCTTGGAAAATATTTTAATTGGATGTATTACAGTGCAAAAGAATCACTGTCAGCACTGAATCCTAAATTACCTAATTTTCCTTTCTTTTCCTTGTTTTTACTAATTCAGTGAAATTACCATCTATTTTTTTCTCCCTAATAAATCTTGGAGTTCTATTGAACTTTTCCATCCTCCCATTAGTTATCTTCTTTTCATCAGCACTCCAAATGAAAGATTCTCAAGTTTTTTTTATCTCAGGACCCCTTTACACACTTAAAAATTATTGAAGAGTCCAGGGCAGTTAATGATGTAGAAGTCCTTAATGTCCCTAGTTAAGTTCATTCCTAAGTACCTTATTCTTTTACTTGCTATTTTGAATGGAATTTTTTCCTTAACTGACTCCTCATTTAGGTCATTGCATATGTATAGAAACATTACTGATTTTTGCACATTAATTTTATATATTGCCATCTTGCTAAATTTGTTTATTAGCCCAAGTAACTTTACTGTAGATTTCTCAGGATCTTCCAAGTATAGTATCATGTCATCTACAAATAATGAAAGTTTTACTTCTTCCTTTCCAATATGGATGTCTTTTATTTCTTTGTTCTTCCTGATTGCTCTAGCTTGAACTTCTTGCACAATGTTCAATAATAGTGTGACAGTGGGCATCCTTGTCTCATTCCTGATCTTAGGGAGAAAGCTTTCACTCTCTCTCCATTGAGTATGATGCTGGCTATCAGTTTTTCATATATTCCCTTTATCATATTGAGGTAGTTACATTTGATTCCCATCTTTTGGAGTGTTTTTATCAGAAAAGGATGTTGAATTTTGTCAAATGCTTTTTCAGCATCAATCAAGATGATCATGTGATTTTTCCCTTTTGATTTGCTAATGTGCTGTACTACATTAATTGACTTTCTTATGTTGAACCATCCTCTTTTTTTTGGGGGGGGGTGATGGCCCAAGAATCGAATCCAGGTCTTCCACATGGAAGGCAAGCATTCTACCACTGAACCACCCATGCACCTGATGCATAATTCTTTTAATGTGTTGTTGGATTCGATTTGCTAATATTTTGCAGAGTGTTTTCACATCTTTGTTCATTAGGGAGATTGGCCTGTAGTTTTCCTTTCTCATAGCTTACTGCTTTGGTATTAAAATGATACTAACTTCATAAAATGAGTTAGGTAGAATTCCTTTTTCCTCAATTTTTTGGAAAAGTTTGAGCAGGATTGGTTTCAGTTCTTTTTGGAATGTTGATAAAATTCCCCTGTGAAGCTATCTGGCCCTAGGCTTCTTTGTAGGAAGATTTTTGAAGACTGATTTAATCTCTTTACTTGTGATTGGTTTGTTGAGATCTTCTATTTCTTCCTGAGTCAGTATAACCTCTTTGTGCATTTCCAGGAATTTGTTCATTTCATCTAACTTGTCTAGTTTGTTGGCATATAGTTACTCATAGAATCCTCTTATGATTCCTTTTATTTCTTCAGGGTCTGTCATAATACACCCCTTCTGATTTCTGATTTTATTTGCATTCTCTCTCTTTTTTTCTTTGCCAGTCTTGCTAGTGGCCTATCAATTTTATTGATTTCCTCAAACAACCAACTTTTGGTTTTATTAATTCTTTCTATGGTTCTTTTGTTCTCCCATTCATTTAACTCTGCTTTAATCTTTATTTCTCTTCTATTTGCTTTGAGGTTAGTTTGCTGTTCTTTCTCAAGTTCCTCCAGGTGAGCAGTTAATTCCTTGATTTTTGCTCCTTCTTGTTTTTTAGTAAGGGCATTTAGGGCAATAAACTTCCCTCTCAGTACAGCCTTTGCTGCACCCTATAAGTTCTGGTAAGTTGTATTCTCATTTTCATTCATCTCCAGATAGGTACTGATTTCTCTAGCAATTTCTTCTTTGACCCACTGGTTGTTTAAGAGTGTGCTATTTAATCTCCATATATTTGTGAATGTTCTCATTTTGTGGTGGTTATTGAGATCCAGCTTCATTCCACTGTGATCAGAGAAAATACTTTGAATAATTTCAGTGTTTTTAAATGTATAAAGACCTGTTTTGTGCCCCAGTATATGGTCTATCCTGGAGAATGCTTCATGAGCACTAGAGAAGAATGTACATCCTCTAGTATGTTTTTTATTTGATTAGTTGTTCCAGTGTCTGTTTCTCCTCTAGTGCTTTAATTTGGTTGCTAGACTGGGCTATATCAGTCTGCATTGTGATATGCTTAGTGATCTGCTATTGTTTTCATCACATGTAAATATTTTGATTGATTTACTTTGGAAGTTGATTTCCTTCAGTAGCCTAAAACCTTGTGTTTGCAGGATGGATGTGAAGCAGGATGCAGGGTACAGGGTGGGGCACATCAGTGCATTGATGCATTGCAGCACAGGAATAGGCACAAGTTGGTGATGTTACATTGGTACACCCAGTGGCCAAGAAGGATGTAGCTGTGTGGTTCACAGGTCTGGGGGGCATAAGCCCAGTGTGCACTGGCCTAGGGTGTGGGACCTTTTGTGTGCATGTGCAGATACATGGTAGTGGGTCGGTGTTATGATTTCATGGGTGCTTTCTCAGAGCTGGGAAGCATGACTTAGGGCTGTACTCAGGCACGGGTCTAGGAGTGCCATAAACTGATGTTCCCAGAGCTGAAGAATATAATTGGGGACTGATGGCATGTGTGGGTCTAGGAGTGTGGTAACCTGATGTGCAGAGCTGGGAGGTGGGGGGTGAGGAGGTGAGGCTATGTGACACTATGGGTGGGGGGGTCGGGAGTAGCCTGGGTATGGAGGTATGCACCCACAGCCTTTATGCACTTGTGACAGCCTGCAGGGAGCAGGGAGGGGGAGGTTTGCTCCAGCGGGGTGCAGGAAAGGTGGGATGGGCTGCACTTGGTGTGGGGTGTAGGGTAGTGTTCTAGTCTGCTAGCTGCTGGAATGCAACACACCAGAGATGGATTGGCATTTAATAAAAGGGGATTTATTTCATTAGCTCTTCAGAGGAAAGGCAGCTAACTTTCAACTGAGGTTCTTTCTTACATGGGAAGGCACAGGATGATCTCTGCTGGCCTTCTCTCCAGGCCTCTGAGTTCTAACAACTTTTCCCGGGATGATTTCTTTCTCATCTCCAAAGGCCTGGGCTGAGCTGCAAGTGCTGAGATGATGTATGCTGAGCTGCTTGGGCTGTGCTACGTTGAGCTCTCTCATTTAAGCACCAGCCAATTAAATCAAACATCATTCATTGCAGCAGGCATGCCTCCTAACTGCCTGCTGATGTAATCAGGAGCAGATGAGGTTCATATGCCATCAGCTCATGTCCACAGCAATATAACTAGGCATCGTCACCTGGCCAAGTTGACAATTGAATCTAATTACCACAGGCAGTTACGCATGCTGGGGGTTAGTGGGGTGGCGGCGGCACTTGGAGCATGGGGAGGGGGGACAGGTGATGGCATTCAGGTGCTAAGGTTAAAAAATGAATCTTTTCATTCTGAGTACATAAATGAAAAATGCCTTTTGCAACCTCACAAAAGGAGAGCTTTTTCAATCCTTTCTGTTTCTATAGCTAATTCTTTTTCTCAGGAAATGTTTGAAAATTACTTGGTTAGAAAGCCATCTGTTCACATTATAAGAATATCCATTTCAAACAGAAATCTTATCATCTTAGTGGTTAAAATGTATACAATTTCCAAAATTTTTAAACAAGTTTTGCATGGCAGAACATTCTGAATTTTAAGGGGACTCTATGTAATAGCCTATGTGAATAAAAGATTGAAACACAAGTGAATGGGAAAGATAACTTCCAATTTGTACAAAGCTTTATGATCCTATGAGACATCTGGCCATCATGATTGCAGGATTTTCCTTTCTCCTCTCAGTATGCAATAGGAAAGAATCATAGAAATTCACTAATGAAGAAACTCCAGCCAGGAAAACACGCACCACGTGCAGACAATGGAGAGTTAATTAAAGCTATATCCCATAGCTGGATCCTCAATCTCACTGAATAAGTAATACAGAGAACATAATAAATAGAGAGAAATTGAATTCAAAACTCTTTCTGAACTTGATACTTTACCCGTGAGTTTAATGAAAAATAATCTCGCTTTTTGAGAGGGAATTTTTTTCTCAATAAGCAGATCAGCATTCTTTTACTTACACAAATAAATAATAAAAATGATGATCAAGTCCCTTAAATTTAATGAAGCTGCTGTTTGATTGGCCTACAGAGACTAAAAAGTACTTTTAAAATGAGAGCTGCTGGGGGTGGACAGGTTGTTCAGTGATAGAATTCTCACCTGCCATGCGGGAGACCCTGGTTCTTTTCCCTGCCCATGTACTTTGTTCAGAAACAAAGCAAACACACAAACAAAAATTCAGCAAGTGGTGCTGCAATAACCAGATACTCACACAGAAAAAGAGTGAAATATGGCTCCTGCCATACAACATACAAATAAAAAAAAAAGTGAGAGCTGCAAACTTTCTAGAAAAAAACATAAAAGATTTTACTTTAAATTCTGTACATGTGTTGGCTTGTTTAAAACAATCTTCAGACACTAGCTGAAACTTATTCAAAGAGGAAAAAAGTTTAGCTCAGTTATTAGGCTACACTGTAAGAAGTAAAGGAATGCAAGTTGATAGAAAGAGAAAATGCTAAGTAAACTTTACTACTTTTGAAACAAAAGAAAGGGATTTATATCTGATATATAAATGTAAAAAAGCTTTTAATATTATTGATTAAGGTAAATAATTGAGTGGAATTGACAATAATTTTGGTTTATAAACAATGGTGTCTCCTCTTCCTGATTTTTTTACAGTGTTAAAAGATAATGTTAAAACAGTGATTTAGTTTACTTGTGTTAATTTTGTCATGGATGGCCTAATCAATTTAAATTACCTAAGTTACCTCTACTAGTTTTTACAGCAAACAAGTTATTGTTTTCCCAAAATTATTAAAAGCATATCAATTAAAAGAGCAACTAAATTGAAGGGCTATTTCTTTTATAAAAAGTGTTTAGCCTAATAAATACACTTACTTCTTATAATGCTGCATACCATTTAGTTATTCTACCTGTAAACTATTTGAGAAAAATTTAAATGCCTCTGAAAAAGGCTGGATAACAGAGCATCACTTTAATATGTATATTGTGCTGGCTTGAAAGTATATGTACCCCAGAAAAGCCATGTTTTAACCCTGATCCAATCTTGCAGAAGCAGCCATTTCTTTTAATCTGGATTCAATACTGCAGGCTGGAAACATTTGATTAGATTATCTTCACAGAGATGTGACACTCCCAGTTGTGGGTGTGACCTATAATTAGACAGAGATGTGACTCCACTCATTCTAGATGGGCTTGATTAGTTTATCAGAATCCTTTAAAAGAGAATATTTTGGTCGGGTCATGGTGGCTCGCCAGCAGATTTCTCACCTGTCATGCCAGAGACCCGAATTTGCTTCCCGGTACCTGCCCATGTTAAAAAAGAGAGAGAGAATATTTTGGAGAGAGTCAGAAAACAACAGAGCTGACAGAAGTGACAGAAGTCTCAGACTGATTGAAACTTCGCAGCGGAGCTGACGCAGATGCAGACACATGCAGAGCAGAGACACAGATGGTTAGAGATGCTTGGAGCCCAGCAGATGTTGCCAGAGATGTTCAACAACCCAGGACCTGGAAAGCCAAGGGAATCCAAGAGATAACATCCATCCCAAGAGAAGCAAAGTGAGGAAACCCCACTGGTACAGAGGCTGAAAGCAACAGAGCCCACGAGCAAGGGACCAGTGAGCAAGGGACCAGTAGATGCCAGACATGTGACTACCCAGCTGACAGAGGTGTTCCTGACCCATCAGCCTTTCTTGAGTGAAGGTAACCTCTTGTTGGTGCCTTAATTTTGACACTTTCCCTTCCTAAGAACTATAAACTTGTAACTTATTAAATACCCCCTTTATTTATTTATTCTTATTTATTTATATATTTATTTTTGCATGGGCAGGCACCGGGAAACGAATCTGGGTCTCCGGCATGACAGGTGAGAACTCTGCCTGCTGAGCCACTGTGGCCTGCCCTAAATTCCCCCTTTTAAAAAACCATTCCATTTCTGGTGTATTGCAATCTAGCAACTTACTAACTAACACATAAATTTACCTCTTTTATGTACAAATAAGTTCTCCCATATTTAATATTTTGGAAAGAATATGAAAAATGTGTGGGTGTGTTAGTACCATGTTCACTTTTAATGCCTTAAGGCATATCATAGAATGTTCCTGACTATGGGGGATAGATATAAAAGAAAGAAAGTCGAGTATGTAAATTGCTGTTTGTGCCACATGTGAAACAAAAAGATCATTTTGGTTAGTATGGCATGTCATAGAAAGTCTGAGAGAAAATTTTCAAAAAATGGGTTTGACCAGAACCAATGGAAGGTGTAAAACTTTGACAAAATTGGGTCTATTTTCATGGATTAGGTTGGGTCTACTTATTTATAATCTGGGGGAAACTGTTCTGAATTCTTAAATGTAATACGTTACATAGACGGCATATTAAAAAAGAATAAAATTAAAATTGGCAATTTTCATTTGTTAATATAACAAACTGATCTTTGATATACAGTCAACTCTAAATCAAAACAGTAAAGCTATTTTTATTTAATAAAAATAAACGTAATAAAATATAAGAGAGATTCTGGACTCTCAAAATGCCATATGTATCTTACATTCCTTTTATGTAGTGCTGCCCTGTGGCATATATTCAGGGACCAGTCAAGTGTACTTGGAGATGGGTCTCATTACTCTGCTCCAGCTATAAGAAGGAGAATATTGTCTGAATTTCTCTATATTCTTTATAGTTCCTTTCTTGCTCAAGTTTCAAACTCAAGTGCTCTGGAAAATGCCGAATCCCTCTCCAGAAGTTGCCTATACAGTATCTCTATCTTCCATTCCTAACCTCAAAAATAGTTCTAATTGAACAAACATTACCAAGCAAGAGAGAGCTTCAAGGAGACTCAGAAACAATTTTTTCCTTATGGATAGACATATACTGTAATAAAAATTTATTAGGGAAATAGGGACAGAATCTATAAGAGAGGACATGTGACATTCTCTGTCACAGACACCACAGTTCCTTAATAGTGTATCAGCTTAATTTGTACCTAACTACTTTTCAGGAAAGTTTTCTTTTTGATTACTTAGAGAAAAAAGATTGTCTAAAGTTCATTCTTGAGCCAATCCACACATTTGTCTTCTCACATTTGTCACTCGGTTCCTGCTTGAGATGCTCAGATCTGCTTTGGTTTTAATCATTTTGCTTCAGCTTTGAAACTGCTATCCTCTCAAACCATGAAGTTACCACTCTAAATTCAAGGTATTGATGATTCCCTGGAGATCCCATTAACCTTTGTGTGTGTATGTGTGTGTCCTGTATAGCAGAGTCACATTTCATTCTTTTTTCCTTGTGCGTATCCCATTATTGCAGCACCAATTTGTTGAATTTTTTTTTTGCCTTTTTTGTGTTTGTTTGCTTGCTTTTGGGGGAAGTGCATGGGCCGGGAATCAAACCCAGGTTTCCTGCATGGCAAGCAAGAATTCTACCACTGAGCTACCCTTGCACTCTCCCTCCACCAGTCTTCTTTTTTTTTTCTGGCATGGGAGGCTCCAGGAATCAAGCCAGGGTCTCTGACATGGCAGGCGAGAATTTTGCCACTGAACCAACATTGCACCCCTCCCCCCTCCATTAGCCTTTATAACTTCACCCTTTGTTTCCCTTAGCGATATTTAAACAAACTTATTCTGCAAAGTAGACTTTTCATGACGGTTTAATGGGAATAAGCAAATAGTATGGAAATTTACTTAAAATTGAATTCTAAGTCTCACCCTTTTTAAGCTTCCCTCAATCATCTCACCACAAAATTTGTCACTATTACCATTTGGCCAGTGGCTCCAACTCTGCTAATGACCTACGGCCTTCACCTCTTCTAGTGATCTCCCTGTAACTGATAGCCCAAGCTGCCAAAACGTGTCCTTAAATCACATTTGGATGTTTTTCTATTAAAATATTTTCCATGATGTATTTCTATTAAAACCTGAGTCAAGCAATAATGCTCACTGCCATCATTATTTAGTAGAATTCTAACCAACATCATCATTACCACAAAATTAAGAAATACAACTGTGGAAATGGCATTTAAAAATTAATATTTATAGGTGCTATGTCTATGTACACAACTCCAAAGATAAAATTAAAAGCTATTACTTCAAATGAACAATTTCAGACAAATGTGTTAATGTCACAAAATCAACATTTTTCTGGAATAAATTGCTAAATATGTAAAAATTCACAACATAAACAGAATACAAATAAATATGTCCCTGAGTCAAAATATAAAACAAAACCAGTTTTGTCCCTTTGGAGAGTTGTTAATATTTTAATCAAAGATAACTGCCTTTATGTTGAATATTGTATTAGTTAGGGTTATTTAGAAAAAACAGAATCAACGGGGAACACTCACAAATATAAAATTTATAAAAGTGCTTTATGTGACCGTGGGAATGCAGAGTCCAAAATCTGCAGGGCAGGCTGTGAAGCCAACAATTCCAATGGAGGGTCTGGACGAACTGCACAGGAGAGGCTCGCCAGCTGAAACAGGAAGAGAGCCTGTCTCTTCTGAATCCTCCTTAAAAGGCTTCCAGTGATTAGACTGAGCATCATTCATTGCAGAAGACACTCCCCTTGGCTGATTACAAATAGAATCAGCTGTGGATGCAGCTGATGTGATCATGATTTAATTCTATGAAATGTCCTCAGTGCAACAGGCAGGCCAGCACTTGGCCAACCAGACAAACAGGTACCACCACTTGACCCAGTTGACGCACATACCTAACCATGATAGTGCACCCCTTGTCAACTTGTGAGTTATACATATCACCTTAAGCCATACCTAATTTCTAAATAAAAAAACATTAAAACGCACATTTTTTCTTTCACCTAAGAATACTTAACTGTCCTGCATATAACTGGAAACACATTAACTCTCTCCAGAATAGGGTGCAAGTCCTTGGGTAATATTCATTCTTAAATTTGATATCTTAAAACTTAAATAGTATAACAGTAACAAAACAGCATTACAGACCTCATTTCTGTATCTGATCATGTGGTCATAGTTCATATTTATCACTACCTTCTTCCACTACCCATTCCATGTTCCCTTTACCCTCAGCAAGCACTTCAGCTGGCCATGGTTCTTTACCTGGTGAGGTGACCCAAACCTTCATTCCTGAAGTTTCAGATCCATTGGTAGTCATGCTTGGATTGGGCTGTTGCAGTTTTCCATTGATTTTAATCACAGGGTGTGGTAATACTAAAGGACGCCCTAGGGGATCTCCTATATTCCAAGAAAGCTCTTATTTACCTCCATTGTGTAGTTGCAGTCCTATTTCCCCTGATAGTCAGGGTCAATCACCCCAGACAATAATGTAATCCCCTTCTTGGCTTAATGATCCAGGGGCATGAGTAGCCCAAAGTGACTAAGTGGCAGTCTTAGATTCCAGTTCAATGGAATTGTTGTTTCTCCTGGTGGATGCATTCCCCCTTTTGGAACTAAAACCTGTAGACCAGCAGAGCTCAGGGTCACAGGGACAGGAAGCAAAAATTTTCCTAGTAGATCACTAGGGGTAATAGTGAGTGGTACCACTCCCACTTCTACCCCTTGGTTCCTTGACCCATGGATCCTGGCTATGGGAGAAACAGCACCATATAGCAGATGCTGATTTAGAGCATATACAGCTTCCTGGAGAACATTACCCAGCCCTTTAAGATATTGCCACCTAGTTGGCACCGTAATTGAGATTTCAAAAGGCCGTTCGACCATTCTATCAATCCAGCTGCTTCTGGATGATGGGAAACATGGTAAGACCAGAGAATTCCATGAGCATGTGCCCATTCATTTGCTATGAAGTGTGTTCCTTGATCAGAAGCAATGCTATGTGTAATACCATGATGATGGATAAGGCATTCTGTAAGCCCATAGATGGTAGTTTTGACAGAAGCACTGAGTGCAGGGAAAGCAAACCCATATCCAAATATGTGTCTATTCCAGTTAGAACAAATCGCTGCCCCCTTCCATGAAGGGAGTGGTCCAGTGTAATCAACCTGCCACCATGTAGCTGGCTGGTCACCTCGGGGAATGCTGCCATATCAGGGACTGAGTGTGGGTCTCTACTGCTGGCAGGTTGGACACTCAGCAGGGGCTGTAGCCAAGTCAGCCTTGGTAAGTGAAAGTCCATGTTGCTGAGCCCATGCATAACCTCCAACCCTACCACCATGACCACTTTGTTCATGAGCCCATTGGGCAATGGCAGAAGTTGCTGGGAAAGAGGCTGACTGATATCCACAGAACGGGTCATCTTATCCACTTGATTATTAAAACCTTCCTCTGCTGTAGTCACCCTCTGGTGCATATTCACATGGGACACAAATATCTTCATGTTTTTAGCCCACTCAGAAAGGTCTATCCACATACTTCTTCCCCAGACCTTCTTCATCAATTTTCCAATTATGGTCTTTCCAAGTCCCTGACCATCCAGCCAAACCATTAACAACAGCCCATGAGTCAGTATACAAACACACCTCTGGCCAGTTCTCCTTCCAAGAAAAATGAACAACCAGGTGCACTGCTCATAGTTCTCTCCACTGGGAGGATTTTCCCTCACCACTGTCCTTCAAGGGCACTCCAGAAAGGGGTTGTAGTGCTGCAGCTGTCCACTTTCAGGTAGTACCTGCATATCGTGCTGAACCATCTGTAAACCAGGCCCGAGTTTTCTCTTCCTCAGTCAATTCACTGTAAGGAACTCTCTAAGAGGCCATGCTCTTGTGTGGGAAAGAGAAGATAATGTGGCAGGAGTGGAGACCATGGGCATTTGGGCCACTTCCTCATGTAACTTACTTGTGCCTTCAGCACCTGCTCTGGCCCTATCTTGTATATACCATTTCCATTTCACAATAGAGTGCTGCTGTGCACACCCGGCTTTATGGCTTGGTGAGTCAGACAACACCCAGCTCATTATAGGCAACTCAGGTCTCATGGTAACTTGGTGGACCATGATTAAGTGTTCAGTCTCTACAAAGGCCCAGTAGCAGGCCAAAAGCTGTTTCTCAAAAAGAGAGTAGACATCTGCAGCAGATGGTAAGGCTTTGCTCCAAAATCCTAAGGGTCTGCATTGTGTTTCTCCTGTAGGGGCCTGCCAAAGGCTCCAGACAGCATCTTTATATGCCACTGATACTTCCAGCACCATTGGATCTGCTGGATCATATGACCCAAGTGGCAGAGCAGCTTGTACAGCAGCCTGGACCTGTCTCAGAACCTCCTCTTGTTCAGGTCCCCACTCAAAATTAGCAGCTTTTCTGTTCACTTGATAAATGGGCCAAAGTAGCACACCCGAATGAGGAATATGTTGTCGCCAAAATCCAAAGAGACCAACTAGGCATTGTACCTCTTTCTTGGTCATAGGAGGGGCCAGATGCAGCAACTTATCCTTCACCTTAGAAGGGCTATCTTGACATGCCCCACACCACTGGACACATAGAAATTTCACTGATGTGGAAGGCCCTTGTATTTTTGTTGGATTTATCTTCCATCCTCTGTCATGCAAATACCTTACCAGTAAGTCTAGAATGGTTGCTACTTCTTGCCCACTAAGTCTAATCAACATGATATCATCAATGTAATGGATGAGTGTGATGTCTTGTGGAAGGGAGAAATGATCAAGGTCCCTGTGAGCAAGATTATGACATAG
>PVIY010015480.1:0-45678 GCA_004026745.1 Myrmecophaga tridactyla | reverse complement strand
GAAAGGAGGGGCTAACCCTCTAAGAGCCCTAAAAGATGGTCCAGATGAAAACCAAGTACCACCTGCCTGCTGATTTCATACTCTTGTGGGGAGTTGGAGACAAAAGGTGGCTATGAAAAAAAATACCTGCAAAATCAAATACCTCCAATTATGCTCAACAACCAAAACTCATTTTGGTTCACTAAAATACTCCATTTGCTCACTCTCTCCAATTTACTTCTCCCCTGCTAATTTTTGAGAAATCACTTCACCCCAACAGCATCCAGGCTGGTTCCTGAGCCACAGAGGAGGCACGTCACGGAGAACCTGAGAAGGGAGATGGTTGTAAGCCATTCCTTGGCTTTAGAAGGTCCTCGAATTGCACCGGAGTGGGGTTTGCCCTCCATCCTGGGCATGCCTGACACCTGGAAAAGAAAATACCTTCTTCAAGAGGAACTTGAAGAGATGGGTCTTCCACCTTCCTCTAAAGATGTGTCAACACCAGAGCGGTCCAAAAAGGAGGTGCGCAGCCTTCTTTGGGGCGAGGGCTCTGTTCCCAGAAGCGGCATTCACCTGCCCGAAGCGAGGGGCCCAGGGGGAATGGCAGATTCCAAGGAGGCACTTTTTGTTTTGTTTTGTTCTGTTTTTTAAAAAGGCATCTCTTCCCCAGGTGAGAGGAAGGCTGGAGAGGACATCAACCCGGCCTCGACCACCCCCCACCCTGGGTGGAGAAACACAAGGGTGAAGGTGAGGTGGCCGAGTCGGGACTCTCTCCATCAAAGGTACAGCATCCTACCCTGCAGACAGAAATGCTGCACAAACTATGGAGGACCAAGGAGACAGACCATCATCGAGTCTCAGGCGAGCAGCGGAAGTAACGAGGAGTCCAGCAACAGGCTCCCCCGGGGCAAAATGGAAATTTTTTTACAATCTGGGAACCAACCACACATAGCACTTGGGGTTTTTTCTTTCCATGTTTTGTTTCTTCATCTCTTCTTCCCTTTGGGGGCTCTTTTACTATAAAATTATTATAATATAAAATTATTATAAAATGACTATTTAAAAAAAATACAAAGTAGGCAGCGGGTCCTGATTCATGACTTATAATCTGAACGTTAATTAATGTTTAGAGGCCTCTCTGTGGCATTTCCCAGAGCTGCAGAACACTTGGGTTCTTTACGTATTATTTTTCCAGAAATCATGTCACTTTTCTAGCTGGAAATAATTTTACTTAAAAGAGAACTCTCGGGCGGCTGCCGTGGCTCAGCAGGCAGAGCTCCGACCTGCCGTGCTGGAGGTCTGGAGTTCGATCCCTGGTGCCTCCTGCCCATATGCAAAATTAAAAAAATAAATAAATAAAAAATAAAAGAGAACTCTCATGCCTACCCTCAATACCAAGCCAACATCAATTGCATAAATAAATGCAACTCTAAAGATTATCAAAGCAAAACAGCGCTCAGGGAGTCCAGCAAAGGCTGCTGCCTTTGAGGCTCAGAGCTGAGGGCCTGGTCTCTCCCATGAAAGGCGCACACCCCGATTTAATGAGAGCCACACCCCAACAGAGACCAAGGGCTCAATCGAGGACATAGGCAGTCAGCAGAAAACTATGTGCAAGCCTTTTTACTTTTCTTTTTGAAAGTAAGTAACATAACAATGATCATGACCAGTGCTAAAAAATAAAAAAAAAAGCTCAGAAATCTAGATGGCCACAAAAAGGCTGGGATGAGAACGTCCACAGCTGCTTTGTTCATAATGGCCCCAAACCAGGAACCACCTACATGACCCCAACCAGTGAGTGGACGACACACTGTGGGACCAGCAGCACCCCAACATGCTGACACACAACACGTGGACGAACCTCGGGCCCGCGTGCAGGAGGCCTGGGGGCGAGTACACAGCAGGCAGGTCTGTTCACGTGAAGTCATGAAACAAGACTCGGGAGAATCTGCGGTGAAACACGCAGAACGGCAGTCACCTCTGTGGGGCGGGACGGGAAGTGCCTGGGAAGCCACGTGAGGGAACTTTCTGGAATGGAGGGGATATTTCGGTCCTTTGCATCACGAAGTTAGATGCATTTGTCAAGTCATCCAATGGCACACTTAAAAGTTGTGTATTTTACGTAAAAAGAACTGTAAGCAGACACTGAACTCTCGAGTTAATGATACGCATAAATAATCTTTTTATTGCCGAAGCATATTAATGTCTACAACTTACTTTGAAAGGCATTAAAAAAAAATGATGGATTGATAAATGGACGAGGGGCAGGGTAGGTGGATACATATGGAATAACCAAATCAGCAAAACGCTCATTGTAGAAATTCGGTGGTAGGTACATGGGTGTCTGAAATTTCTGATAATAAAATATTGGAGGAAAAGGCTCTATATGAGAAATCATCCACATAAGGAGCATCGTGTACGTTCAACCACATGGACACGAATTCCATCAGTCATGCTTACTTAGTGGGGCCCTGGACAAACTCGGGGCACTTGCAGTCCGGGGCGCTTCCACACCGCTGGGACGTGGGCTGACTCCACGCAGAGAGGACATGGGGGCTGCGTGCAAGACTCTCCCTGACCTTGCCCGGTGCACCTCTTCTTCTGGCTTCTTCTTATCCATATCCTTGCATTATAACAAAACTATAGGCGTAAGTTTGGAGTTTGAGTTCTGTGAGTTGTTCTAGTGAATCAATCACCCAGCAAGCCCAGGGAGTGGTAGAAACCCACAAACTTGTAGCCAGTTGGTGAGTGGGCCAGTGGCCTGGGCCCCAAACCTGTGACCAATGCCGGCAGGGCCATCTTGTAAGGGACGTCCTGAACCTGTGGGGTCAGGCCTGACCCTGGGGAGTTAGAGCTGGAACCCAATCGAGTTGAGTTACTATGGTATTTACTGCTCCTCTGGGGGAAGATTTTTCTGGGAGTGGACAAACTATGGTCTGCAGCAGTAGCCAGCTAAGAACGGTTTTTACATTTTTAGATGGTTGAAAAAGTATTTTTCAAAAAACAGAATATTTCGGGAAATGTGAAAATTGGATGAAATTCAAATTTCCGTGTCCATAAATAAACTGTAAGTGGAACATGGCCACATTCATTCATTTTCGTACTTGATGGCGGCCGCTTTTGTGCTGCCACAGTGGAGTTGGGTCATCTCACAGAGGCCGTATGGCCTCAAAGCCCAAAATATTTACTCTCTGGCTCTGTGCTAGAAAGTTCGCCGACCCCTGGACTAGGCTAATGCCTCTGCGTTAGCAGCGACAATGCGTCTGGCCCACAGTCGGACTCAACAAGTAGGAATGGTTCTGCTTTTCCTGTGGCTGCTACTAGGGGACAAGCTGCCTTCCTTTGAGGGACTCGAACAGGGAGGCACCCTCCGGCGGAACTTAACCAGGGTATCCGACAATGAATGCCCACCAGCACACTCAAGGACAGAGTCCGTCTCTGGATCCAAGGACCTTGCGCAACCCCGGCCGGCTGGCCTGTCGGGGCAGGAGGCAGCACACTGTTTGCAAACAAACAGCACTAAAGCAAAGCAAAGGCGGTCACTGCTGACCTGGCAGCCCGGGCAGTCCTTTAACCTCCTGCCCTGTTGCTTGTCAGCAAAGGGACACCAGTAATAACTCCCGTGGCTGGTTCCCAAGGCTGTTATTAATTACGGGGGTCCGTCGGGGCTTTTAGAAACCGTAAAGCAAAAGGTGGTGTCACAGAGGGACGTGGCAGTCATCGTTACAGGAGGGGCGGTTCGCCGACATGCAGGCCTCTGTGCCGAGCAACTTCATCAGCGGGCGACTTCACAGACTAAAGAGCTTAATTGCACTCGAGACAGAGTAAAGAAGAATTACTGCGAGTATTGATCTTTCCCTATTAATTTGAAGGCTCTCCTCATCTAAAGCTTGAAAACTCTGCATAATGAAGAGTCCTCCAACCCCAGGCCAGGGTGGGTGGGCCTGGGGCCAGGGCCAGGCCACGGGAGTCCACACCGCAGCTAACTTGCAAAGGAAGTGATTTGCCACCTGCCGACCCCACATGTGTGCAAAGGAGCTCCAAGGACTCAGTCAGGAGGAAGGAAAGGCGGGAGGAACACAGCACTGTGATGTAAACCTCGCTGGCATCAGCCGAGCCCACAGGCCAGGAACATGGGCCCAGCAGGCGGCAGCTCCACACACGTGCGCAAGGGGCCTCCTGAGGTTCCCAGACGCCTGGAGACACCGCGCCTGCCACACTGGCATCGGAATCACTGGAATTCCCGAAACTATACTAAACACAGCCTCAAGGTTCCCGTGGTCCTCCAGTGCCATTTTAAAACTCAGATGAAGGGGGAAAAAACAAGAAAAACAAAAAATCTTTGGCCTTATTGATAGGTATTGAGCTGATTTGTGAGCCCACAACCTCAGCCTCATGATGAATTAAAGCTGCACCTGCACAGATCTCAGCTGGCCACCATGCCAAGGTGGGCAGAGCGGTCCTGCCTGTGCAGCGGGAGCTCCAGGCCACTGCCTCACTCCCAGGACCCACTCCAATGTTCCAAAACATCCCTGGTGCTGAATATGCCAGAGGAAAACGCCCATCAACAATGAACACCAAGAAAGACCAGGCTGAGTCATTCAAAGCACCAGAGACTCAACTAGGCTAGAATATGGACAATTCTATTCCAAATGACACTAAGAGAAAATACTGAACACAATGTGAAATCCAACTGTGTATATTAATAAAAATGAAAAGAATGCACACATCCCCTGATAGAAACAGCTGGTGTCACATGATGGATTTTTTTCCGTAAGTAGATTTTATTTTTATTATACAACCGACAAATGTTCACTGGAGAACTAAGAAAGTACAGAAAGACTGGCAAGATAAAATCCCTTCACTCAGACATGAACGTTATTTATACTTGGCATATCCTTCCAGATGCTTTCCTATATGAAGGTGGCATCACGTGACGGAGCACACCATGTGACGGGGGCAGAGATTCAGGCCAAGGAGCCCCAAGGATGGCAGCAAGCCAGCACCAGCAGGCCGCAGCCTCTGGGAGAGAGCATGACCTGTGAAGACCTTGATTTTGTGGCATAAAACTTGGTGAAAAAGTATTCTGATGTTGGATGGAATACAGAATCTGAAAGTGATGAACCTAATATTTAGCTGAGATTTCTAAGCAAAGTGAGGGAGCTGCAGCTGGTTTCTCCTTGTTGCTTATAGTAAAATGAGAGGAAAGGGTTCAACTGAGGCCTGAGCTGTTAAGCAAAAGGGAACCAGCAATGGATGATTTGGAAAATTCTCAGCCTATCTAGATATTGTGAGACTAGGATGAGAAGCAGTTTCGCAGAGGTGAGACCCCAGAGAAGAGGAACCTCTGCACGAGGGCGCAGCTGAACAGCTGTTTGCTAAGGAGATGGGGTGCGGCTCACAGATCCATCAGCCACCTCAGAGGAAGTCAGATATGGAGATGCAATTACCCAGGAAGATCCTTCTGGCTGATGGCTTTTGGACTTCCTTGAATTGCATGCAAAGCTGACAAGGTTTTTGAGAGTTTTGTATGATCAAAAGCACGGCAGCCTGCACAGAAAGAAATAAAAATGGGACAAAAATGAAAGAAGAATGATTTCAAAGGCAGAACCATGGAAGCAGAGAACAAGGCCAAAAGATCTCTTTGGGCCAAGATAGAAGAGCTTCCACCCAGGTCTTCGCAGAGGCTGGGGTTTCCACCCTGGAGTTGAGAAAGGGAAGACGGCCGGGGCATTTGGAAGGGGAGCCACATGCCAGGTGCTCGGAGAGGGTGGGGCCCGAGCTCTGTGTTCAGGGGCACACGGGTGTCCCACCGCGTGGGAAGGTGGGGGCGTCCCTCCAGCAGGCATAGAGGACAAGCACTGAGCTACAGATCCAGAACCTCATGGAGTATGCCCTGCTCGGTTTCAGGCTTGCTCGGGACCCACGAACCCTGTTTTCCTTCCAACTTCTTCCTTTCAGAATGGGACTATCTACCCTATACTTGCCCCACCATTGTATTTTGGGTGCAGATCACTATTTTCTAGGTTTCACAGGTCTCCAGAAGATGAGGACTTTTGTCTCAGGATGGACCACAGCCAAAACTCATTTTGATGAGATTTTGGACTCTCTGAAATGGAGGGTAGACTATTGGGGATTGAATCATGCATGCCCCCACTGTGCTGGTTTGAAAGGAAGTATGTCCCCTAGAAATGTCATGTTTTAATCAAAATATCATTTTGTAAAGGTAGAATAATCTCTATTCAATACTGTATGTTTGAAACTGTGATCGGATGATCTCCCTGGATGATGTGATTTAGTCAAGAATGGTTGTTAAACTGGATTAGGGGACGACATGTCTCCACCCATTTGGGTGGGTCTTGATTGGTTTATTTGAGTCCTATAAAAGAGGAAATGTTTTGGAGAATGAGAGATTCAGAGAGAACAGAGAATGCTGCAGCACTACGAAGCAGAGTCCACAAGCCAACGACCTTTGGAGATGAAAAAGGAAAATGACTCCCGGGGAGCTTCATGAAACAGGAAGCCAGGAGAGAAAGTAGCAGATGATGTCTTGCTTGCCATGTGCCCTTCCAACCGAGAGAGAAACTGTGACTGTGTTCGCCATGTGCCTTTCCAGATGAGAGAGAAACCCTGAACTTCATCGGCCTTCTTGAACCAAGGTATCTTTCCCTGGATGCCTTTGATTGGACATTTCTATAGACTTGTTTTAATTGGAACATTTTCGCAGCTTTAGAACTGTAAACTAGCAACTTATTAAATTCCTCTTTTTAAAAGCCGTTCTGTTTCTGGTATATTGCATTCCAGCAGCTAGCAAACTAGAACACCCACCAAAGGCATGTTTACACCTCACTGCCTGATCCTGTGGGTGTGAACCCATTTGTAAATAGGACCTTTGAAGATGTTATTACTGGTTAAGGGGTGGACTCACTTGTGTAGTAGACCTTCGAAGAGCTTGCTCAGATGAGGCCAAGTTACATCAGGACAGGCCATAATCCTTATGCCTGAAGTCCATATAAGGAGAGGAAATCTAGACAGAGACATAGACAACTGAGCAGAAATAGAAGCCAGAAGTCAGAGAACCACAGGGGTCCAAGGAAGGAGAGACAGCAGAGATGCAGGCCAAGGAGCCCCAAGGATTGCAGCAAGCCAGCACCAGCAGGCCAGAGTCTGGAAGAAAGTGTGGCCTCTCATGCCAATAAAGTCCTGTTGTTAAGCCGACCGGTGTGATGTGTTTGCAACAGTAAATTACTGATGATATATGTAGAACGGAATGATCATAATAAAAAAAGAATTCTAGGTGAGAGTTACAAGTTATTTTCTTTCATCACTTTAGAGATCAGTCATTTCATTGTTTCTATTATTTTTGTTGGAAAGTCAGTGGTCAGTCTTTTAGTTGTCCCTTTCAGATAATCTGTGCCAGGGCTGCTTTTGTAACATTTTCTCTGTGTTTTGGTTTTACCGTGGCATGTCAGCTGCAGTTTTCTTTGTATTTATCCTATTTGGAGTTTGTGGGGCTTCTTGAATCTTCAACTTGATGTCTTTAGTTTGGGATAATTCTTAGCTGGCACCACTTCAAGAATTGCTTCTGCCCAATCTCTCACCCTTCACATCATTTCTCTTTAAACACACGCCTTTCCACCATATCTCCTATGGCCACTAGGCTCTTTTTCTGCTTTTCCATCCTTTTCACTCTCCATGCTTCAGCCTGGATACTTTCCATTGACCTACATCTCAGATCACTAATTTTCTCATACCTACCCTATCAAAGATACCTATTTCATTTATTGTCTTTTTTTCATTTCTAGAATTTCCATCCATTTTACTTGTGAAATTCTCTGACTTCTCATCTACTTGATGCACATGAGTAACAATAATTTTAACATCCAAGTCTAATCATTCCAATAAGTGGATTACCTGTTTGTGCTTCCATTGTTAGTCTGCTTCCACTGCCAGCTTTTAGTCTCTTTCATCATTTGACCCATTTCGCGCATGTGCGTACAATTTTTGACTGCCAGACATTGTGTATAAAAAGCTAAGGAAACGGTTTAAGGCTCTGGCTGATGTTACCGCCCTTTAGGGAGTGTTGTTTTGCTTCCTGGCAGACAGTTGAGTAGGGACAGAGCACTGTGATCCGTTCTGAATTAGCCTGGCTCCAATCTGAGTTTTGGTCCTTTGTGAAGCTGCCCTATTTCAAGTTTGCTCTTACTTCTAGGGAGGAGCCAAGAATAGGACATCTAAGGAGTTAGCAGGCTCTTCTGTGGCAAGCCCCAAGCCCCAGTTTTTTGCTTCCCCGGACCCATGGCCCTGCTGGCTTCCATTCCCAGTGTTTACACACATCTTCCTCTCAGCATCGGGGCGGCTGGGCTGTGAACACTTCAGCAGAGAGCAACCGTCAGGGGAGCAGCAGTCCAGGGTGCTAGGCTCACCCGGACATTCTTCTCTTCTTGTATTAGTTTCTTAAGCTGCTGGAATGCAATATATCAGAAATGGAGCAGCACTTTAAAAAGAGAATTTAATAAATTACAAATTTACAATTTGAAGGCCATGAAAATGTCCCAACGAAGGCACCAACAAGAGGTTACCTTCACACAAGAAAGGCTGATGCCACCTGGAACCTCTGTCAGCTGGGAAGGCACCTGGCTGGCATCTGCTGGTCCCTTGCTCCTGGGTTTTGTTGTTTTCAGCCTCTGTTCCTGTGGGGGTTCCTCACTTTGCTTCTCCAGGGCTGGCTTCCATCTCTTGGCTTCCCTTGGCTCCCTTCAGGTTCTGGCTTGCTTAACATCTCATAGGAAGGCACATGGTGACATTTGCTGGGCTCCAAGCATTTCCAAACATCAGTGTCTCTGTTCTGAGCTCTCTCCAAAGTGTTTTCCCTTTTAAAGGATTCCAGAAAACTAATCAAGACCCACCTGGACTGGGTGGAATCACATTTCTATCAAATCAAAAGCTCACACCCACAACTGGATGTGCCACATCTCCTTGGGAGATTATCTAATCAAAAGTTTCCACCCTACAATACTGAATAGAATTTTTAAAACACGGCTTCCCCTACAAGATTGGATCAGGATTAAAACTTGGCTTTTCTGGGGTACACAATATTTTCAAACCGTCACACTTCTGGCCAGAATGTGGGTCCACATCTTGTCTCCCAGGCCCCAAAAGACTGCCAGAAGCTCCAGTCAGGGGCCCAGCACCTTGGAAGCAACTTTCTGTTTTCAATCCCTAAGCCACCTGTGAACGAGCATCACAGAACACAGACTCAACTCATTGGGTTTCCCTTCTCCTGAGCCCTCAACTCCTGGCCATCCTTTTTGGTACTTTGTCCAACTTCTCGAGATCTCTTTGTGGGGAAGCTGGACCACAGGCTACTCTGCTATCACTGAAAACAGAAATCCTTTTGTAATAAACCAAACTCTTGCTCTCATCTCTGGAGCCCTATCCTCCCAGGCATCTTCTCTCTACTGTTAGAAACTGCCCTAAGAACCTAAGTAAGCAGCAGCTGACTTAAATACCCCGACAAGCAGCCTCCAGTTATTCCAGCAGCCATCAGAGGTCTGCCCCAGCTCAGGACATGTACCCCCTGCTTCAGTTGCCATTCGCATTTCCTGGGCTTTCACCCACCTGGACTCAGGCTCATCATTATGCACAAGAGCCCACACCTGGTCCAACCCACTTTGCTTTACTATGGTGTGTGCCTTTCTGTTGGCCCTGCATTTGCACACAGATGTAAACGTACAACACGACATCATGCCTACCCTGACAAATCTGTCTGTACTCTCAGCCCAAGTTAAGCACTGTCTCTGGCTATAGTTTGTGCCCCAAACTTCGAGACTTCTGTTTCCATTCCGTGTCTCATCTGTGCACACTCATGGTATTTTAGGGGAGTGGAAGAACAAGCCTTTGAGTTTACTCCCAAAGTAAACCAGGTTTCTCTCCACAGCTCAATATCTGAACCTTCCAGTAAATATAGCAAAATACACTCAGCTACTAGCATAGCAATGTGTTGTTCTTCTGATTTTCCACATCAAAATGTTAACCCCAACCTGGCTTCTGTGATCCCCTCTTTCGGGCTTCAGGGTCATTTGTCTTCCCAACTGCAGCCACTCATTCACCAAGGAAGAGAGAGAAACACTCAAATAACTGGGGAATAAAATAAACACTAAACAATTTTAATATTAACTATAAAATTGGAAAAGACACTAAGTCTTCTCTACCAAAAAAAAAAAAAATCATAATGCCAAATAAAAATAAGTTGGTGCTATCCCTCGCTATAAACCATACAAAAATTAGGGTATTTACTCTTTTTTCTTAAGAAATAGATCTTTTGGGCTCAAAATTGCTCTATGATTTCAGGTTTTTTATGTAAAATCCACTGCACAGTTGGTACTTATTAAATAACATTGATTTAGCACCATTACCATTTAACATACAAATTTTTTTACCCCATATATTACACAGCAACTGTGTTTTAAGATTTGCCAAATTTTCCCCATTTACATCTAACGGGCAGATTATGGCATTTTCTTATAAATTCACAAACCTTAAACCTTGTCTACTTTGTTTTTTCAGGACTGGATTGCCCAGTGTATTCCACCTGGGGCTCTGCCCAGATTCTGCCGAGAAAGCTGAGGCTGATGCAGAGAGTGGGTGAAGATTGCAAGACTGCGGCCCTACTGCGTGCTCTCCCAGGCTCTGCCGCAGCAGGAAGTCCCCACACCACAGGGATAAGCCCAAGGACTGGTGTCATCAGGGCTCGAGTTGGCTTCAGGCCCTCAATGCCACACAGCTGTCTAGAAAGCAAGACTCCCTTGGTCAGAGGGACTGAGGGTTGGACATACTCTCAGGCAGGACACACAGATGCTGGGGCCTCTGGCAGAGCTGCAGGCACTCGAACCTTGCCGGCTCCTTGGCTCCTAGGAAGCCGGCACCACAGCCCAGCTATCCCCGGAGCCACCCCAGGCACCAGCCTCAGCCTATGCTGGCGGATCTCCGACAGAAGTTCCCTTCCCAGGGTTTCTCTACACTCAGCTGAAAGGAGGCAGACTGAACCCGCTTTCACTGGCCCTCATGTGCACTGGTTCCAACCACTGCCCAGGTTTCACCTTCTCTGGGAGGCTGCTCATGCCTTTCAGGAATCTAAAGAGAAGCAAATGCAGACACTGCTCAGCATTTGCATCCGGCACTCTAAGGCCCTCCCGTGTGCTAGCACACACCCACCAGCTCTGGTTAGAGGTGCGTGCTCGTGGTAGAGCATGAATGAGCCAAACTGTGACACGCGGACAGTCTGTTTGTGTGCGCCTCGGCTCTGTAGTCAAACAAGGCTAAACGCCCTTAAAATAAAATCAGAATACATCAGCGTTCTACTAGGTGCTGTGGCTTAAAGTTGGGGTAAAACAAGAGAAAGCGTATCCCTATTTCTCCAAAGACCCCAATCCAAATTAAATAAGAAAGGTGAGGGCCAGACAATACACTGTGACAGGTCCTATTGCATTCCCATCACAAGGGCAGTGACTTGGGGCTCATCCGGTCACTTAGGGCTTAAAAGATTTAGGAAAAGAAAAGAAACACCTTTGAATTTTTTCTAACTTTTTATTTTGAAATAATTTCAAACTTAGGGACAGTTGCAAAAATAATACAAATCCCATATAGAGAACTCTACTATACCCCCATCAGACACCAGACTTACCACCTTTTATCATGTTGCTACATTTGTTATGTATATATGTATACATCTATCTCTCTCTCTTCTATATGTATTTTCTAAACATCTGTGAATACATTGCACGCATCAGGCTCCTTGGACACTTTATAAATGTACTTATTCTAACACCAAGAATACTCACTTATGTACCCTCATTAAGTACAGTTCTCAAGTTCAGGAAATTTAATATTGATATAAAGCATAGAGTCACATAGTTTACATTCCTTTTTTGTTAATTGTCTCAATAATGTCCTTGGGGGCATTTTCTTCCCCATTATTAGATCCAGGCCAGACTCATATATGGCATTGAATTGTCATTGTCTCTCTAGTCTCTCCTTTTTGTAATCGTGGGAACACACATACAACCTAACATTGCCCACCCTGGCCACCCCAAGCATATGATTCATTGGAATTAATCACATCTACATCCATTTCCAAATCCTTCCATTTCTTAACTCCCCAAAAGACGTCCTTCGCAGCATCAACGGCACTCTCACTGCCCTGAGTGCTCGCTCAGTCTCCCACCTACATCAGGCAGGGTTCTTGGAGAAAGAGAAACAACAAGAGGTATATGTTATGCAAACATTATGAGATTTATTACAGGAATTCTCTCACAATTCCTGTGGGAATGGGCAAGTCCAAATTCCAAACGTCAGGCCACAAGCTGGGAATTCTGAAAAAGTTTTCAATGAAATCCCCCAGGAGAACCTGCTGATTGAACTAGACATAGAAAGTCTTCCTTCTGGCTGCTGAGATCCTCAGTTCTCCCTTTAAGGCCTCCAACTGGCTGGATGAGGAAACTCCTCTTTCTTGAAGGCAATCTCCTTTGTGGATAGTAGATGCAATCAGCTCAGTGCTTCCTTGACCTAACAATTGGACATAACCCGGCCAAGTTGACACATGCAGTCCCACCATCACATCACCTATGAGGGGGACTTCTGAAAACACGTCTAAGGTCTTGACAAGGTTTACCTCCGTAACTCAGTGGACACGATCGCTCCTCACCAACGTGGTCCACATGATCAGTGACGTCACCAGAGAGGGGATGTGTGTGTTGGGAGAATTCCAAAGCCAAAGAAGAACCACTGATAGATAAGGTCAGAACCAAGAAGAAACTCAGGAAGTGGAAGCAGTTGGGACTATTTCAAGCCCCAGATGGCTGCAGGATAAGCTGTCCCACATTCCAAGTTCAGCTGGGAGTTGTTCAGAAACCTCTTAACAGTCATGTCGTTAGATTAACAAACCTTTGCAGTCCTGATGATGAGGCAGATAAGAAGACCTTCAAAGCATAGGCACCACCTGCCAGAGAAGGCAGGCTGAGTAGTGAAGGCATGAAAGAAGTGAAGGGAGCAGGGACGGTGCGGACGTTTGGGGGGGTAGAGAGTGAGACAACAGAGAGGATTTGAAAATGCACTTCCATGCCAGATCTACACTTACATATGGCATTCGGCAAAGGAATTAAAACAGAATATGAATCCAAGAGTAACTTCCATCCAGTAAAGAAAGCTTCTGGCCAGAGGAATACCTACGAGTATTCCAGATGCTGGCTGCCCGCCTCTCCTCCCCACCTCTGAGGGCTCAGGGGAGCATTCCACAGGTCTGGGGGGCTGCCTCTCCCTCCCTACAACAGTCCAGGGTGCACACACCATGGTTCCTGTGACTAGACACCGTTTCACGGCCAGTGCATCTGCTGCAGAGCTGGTGGGACCCAAAGGGTAGTGACATTAGGCATGGGAATCAACATACCCATAGTTTAATGCTCACGGAGAGCCCGCAGTAGCCTGATAGACCACACCAGGGAAAACAGGGGGTGCTTTCTTCTTCTGAGATCGGGGCTGTATTAGTTTGCTAATGCTGTCAGAAAGCAATAAACCAGAGATGGAACAGCTTTTAAAAAGGGAATTTAATAAGTTATAAGTTTACAGTTCTAAGGCTGGGAAAATGTTCAAACTAAGACACCAACAAGAGGTTACCTTCCCTCAAGAAAGGTTGAGGCCATCTAGAACACCTGTGTCAGCTGGGAAGGCAGATGGCTGGCATCTGCTTGTCCCTTGCTCCTGGGCTCTGTTGCTTTCAGCCTGTTTCTTGTGGGGGTTCCTCACTTGGCCTTCACTTAGTTCCTCTGGTATACAACTCTGGATTCTGGCTTGCTTAGCCTCTCATAAGAAAGCACATGGGAATATCTTATGGGCCTCTCAACTCCAAACGTCTGGGTCTCGTGTTGACTCCATCAGCTCTGAAGCAACTGTTGTTCTCCAAATATCTGCATCTGAGGTTTCTTCAAAGTGTTTCCCGTTTTAAAAGACTCAGTAAACTAATCAAGACCCACCTTTGAATGGGCAGAGTCACATCTCCAGCTAACCTAAAGGCCATACCACAATTGGACATGCCACATCTCCGTGGAGATAATCTAGTCAGATGGCCACATCCACAGCTGTAGCAGCACGCCGCTGTGGAGATGATCTAATCAAAAGATCATCCTACAATACTGAATCAGATTAAAGGACATGGCTTTTTTGGGGTACACATCACTTTCAAACAAGCACAGGGGCTAAAGACCAACAGGCTACAGATCCTCCAAGCCTGCCGGGGAAAGGGAATAGCGTCACTGGTCCAAGTAACTCAGTTCACTGAGCAGAAGCACCCCAAAACCCCCAGAAGGCAGGGAAACAACTGCAGTCACAGTATTTGACCTACCGATGAAGTGACCCCATCTGCCACTCTGAGCTACCACCAGGGAAGTTGCAAAAGTCACAGGGCCCACAGGGATGGCTGCCTACCCTAGTTGATGACAGCTGTCCAATAAGTGCCTCACTCTCTCTAATTCATAAAACATTCTACTGAGTCAGGTCAAAAATTTTCTGAAACCCAAAAAAACATGTTCTTAAACTTAATTCATTCCTGTGGGTGTGAACCCACTGCAAGTAGGTGCTTTTGTTGAGGCCATTTCATTTAAGGGGTGGCCCAACTCAATCAGGGTGGCTCTTAACCTTAATACTGGAGTCCTTTATAAGAGAATGAAATCCAGACACAGAGGGAGAAGGACACTGGGAGCAGCCAGAGCTGGAAGCCATGCAGTGGAACACAGCAATGCACATGGCAGCCTCTCCATGTAAAAGAAAACCAAGGACCAAGGAAAACCAGCAGCCAGCGCCAGGATGCCACAGCCTTCTGGGAGAAAGCATCACCTTGATGACACCTCGATTTTGGACTTCTCCTAGTCTCAAAACCATGCCAATAAATTCCTATGTTTAAGCCAACCTACTACAGGATATTTGTTTTAGCAATAGGGAAATAAAGACATCTCTTTTAAAGGATCCTTTCTGATCTATCACATGCCAACTAATAAATGCTAAGCTGTTAGGAAATATACCAAGCCATTATAAATTGTATCAAGATATTTCTTTTCAAGCCCCATGGATTTCCCAGTTCACTGCTGGGATGACATGAAGATGTTGCTTCTTCACCTGATTCAAACCATCTGAAAACAGACATTTAAACACTGACTTTGTGCTAAATCTCTTCATGACACCAGGAAAGCACCTACTGATTGGTTGGAAGATATTTTGGGTCTCACCTAATTAACAATAAAATAATAACACTTTCTTCTCCTTCCTTCCCTTTCTGACTTGAAAGCACATAAATTACAAAAAGAAACTACCCTCCTTAATCCAAGTGCAAAGGGGCCACCCCTGTACACAAAGTACACGAACACCACTGCCTGCAATTCAGGTGATGCACAGGCTGGGGGGTTGTGGGGAAAGAGAACAAATGCAGAGACCTGTTGCCATTCTCAAAGTCCTCATGACTTAGCAGAGATGATTAAAAAAAAAAAAAAACGGAAAAATTGAAAAGCAGGACGTCAACAGGTGCAAAATGTCCTCGTGCAGATGAGATACCAGGTAGGCACTGATGCAGTACTCCAGTGTGGAGGGAGGGTTTGGGAGTAGGTAAGACCCAGCGCTCTCTACAGGGCTCTGCACACCTGTTCACCGTGGGCGGGGAGGGCCTGGTCCACCAAGAGATGAAAAGGACCCAACGTGCTTCCATTTTCGTGCAATGGGAAGGAGAGAGGCGCAAGGGCACATGTGGATGGCACTCAGAGCCCTTCAAGCCATGTGGTTCCTCTCACCTGCACATGGCTGAGGCTTGGGGAGGACTCACGACACTATGTTTTAGTTAGCTGTTGGGAAGGAAGATGTTTCTTGCACAGAGGAGGTAGTGGCTGGCTGCTACCCAAGCTCTGACGCAGGACTAGGTTAGCTCCCCAACCCACAAGGGTCAGTCAAGAGCTTCCAGGGCCATAATAAGGACTCCTCGGGTCTTAGTGGAAATCAGTACATAAAAGGTTGAGCAAGCTTGACTTTCATCCAAAGAGTAAGATATCAGAAAAAGGAATGAAAGAACACAACTTCTGGTAGCTCCAAAAATGCTGATTTAGTGTGAGTTTCTTCGGTTCTTGACAAGATCAAGCCCCATACCTGAATTCAAAGTGGTTCAACCTCTTCCTATTTTTAACAAGGTTGGTAAAGAGAATAAACGGTAAAGGAAAGAAGAAAAAACACACACCTACAAATACAATGTGCTATTATTTTATATATTTTTATTACCATCTTTTTTAAGCCTAGAAGAGTCAGAAAACTATGATATAGGTCATATGGTACAACTGGGGCTTATAAAGGGGTTTCCCAAGTGGTTTCATGATTGTGATCCTTTAAGGCACCTCATTCGTGGAATTGTAAAAGGAAACTATGGAGTCTTGTCCTTAACCTTGAACTCGTTTTCCTTGTATGGTACTTTCCTATGGCTACTGCTAATCCTGTTACATCTTTATTTTCCAGGTTGGCCAAGGGCAGCCTGGGTGACCCAGCACACTTTTTCCAAAGAAACCTGAAGATTCGGGATACCTTCCCTCACGTGCCTGCTCAGCCATCCCTGCCACCTAGGATGCTGGGCCACCCCCAGGAGTTCCAGAGGGCCCCACATTCAGGCTTTGAAACCTTCCATAAAGGCTATTTTGAAATTTCCCTTGAGAGTACCGTCACAGCTATCTGAGCACATGGCCAGGGTGTGGCTTCTCATTCTCAAGGTCCATGCCATAGAAACAGTTCCCCTCGGCAGCCCAAGCGAGTGGCAGCAGCCCTGAGTTCCCCCACACCACCCCAGGATGTGCAAGGGTCTCCTACATGAGGGACAGGTCGAGACAGAGCCTGGGAAGCCCCAGGTAGGCTCTGAACTCTGTTGAGACTGCAGTCATGCCCCTGGCTGGCTCTTGGTATCATTAAGCCTAAAGCTCTTTGAGGGTGGGACAAAATCTTGTTTGTATTGCGTCTCACCTGCCACAGGTCCTAGCATCCAAGGAGCAGCCAATTAGCTTTGCAACTCAAGAATTGAATGGATGGGTGGATCAATGGATGGATTTGAAATACAATATAGGAAGCCTTCCCTAATAACAGTTATTGCACTTAATTTGACCTTCTCTTTCAAATAGCTCTCTGAGAGAAGCATCCGTCTCCCATTTCATGGATGAGGTGCCTGAGGTTCAGTGAGGCTGACTGACTGCCCTAAGAACACAGTAACGCTGGTTGATAAAGGGGAGGGAGAAAGCAGGAATCTGAGCTTGTGTCTGTCAGATCCCAAACCCGGGTCTTTGCAACAAACAAAATCATCTCCTTACTCAAACTTGACTTCTTCAAAGTTTCCCACATAAAATAAGAAAACAAGCAAAAGTAAACATGATAAGCTTCTGGATTAAAAATTAATATTTCAAAAAAATTAATATTTCTCAGATTGTCCACTATAAATACAAAAACAAAGCTGAACCAGAGATCAAAACCCACCTGGAAGATGTTGTTCCAAAATGAAGCAGCGTGTGGAGCTGAAACCTCAGGTGTGGAGGAGGAAGGGACCTCGGCTAACAGGGGAGGCAGCCCCCACCAGCCCCACCAGCCCCCCCACCTGGGGCACTGAACCCACCTGTGCCGGTTTGAATCTGTGGTGGACCCCAGAAAAGCCATGTCCTTTAATCCTCATTCAGTATTGCTGGGTAGGAGCATTCTGATTGTTCCCATGGAGATGGGACCCACCCAAATATGGGTGGTAACTTTCGATCAGATAGCTTCCATGGAGTTGTGACTCCACCCATTAATCCTTTAAAAGAGGAAACATTTTGGAGAGAGTCCCTTTTGTAGAGCCACGAGAAAGCCAGCAGATGCCACCATGGTTGCCACATGCCCTCCCAGCTGAGAGAGAAACGTTGACCACCATCGGCCTCCTTGAACCAAGGTATCTTTCCCTGGATACCTTAAATTGGACATTTCTACAGACTTGTTTTAATTAGGACATTTTCTTGGCCTTAGAACTGTAAACTAGCAATTTATTAAATTCCCCTTTTGAAAAGTCATTCCATTTCTGGTATACTGCATTCCAGCAGCTAGCAAACTAGAACCCCACCCCTCCCGCAGGCCAGCCCTGGTCGCAGATCAGATGAGATGGCAAGGAGGTTGTCTTCCCCTTTTCTTTTCTACTACGACACCCATCACCGCACTGCACTTATCACAAAGGATCCAAAAGCACTCCTCAGATTAATGCTGAGTGAATGGGGACCCTGTAAGCAACTCAAGCTCGGTAACAGCGAGAGAGGGAGAGCTGCGGCCTCCCAGCAGCGGAAAGCTCTGCCTTCTTTCTGAGAGGGTGGAGCCGCCCAGCGCGGCCTTTTCACGTCTGGCAATTTACTGGGAGTAAGCCACAAGGGAACTGTGGATCACACCCGCAGACCCAACAACCATTTGGGTGGCACTTTTTGGAGGAGAGCACACAGCAGAGAGACTAGTGAAAGCTGGCCTTCCCTGGGCCAGGGGGCGCCTGTGGGGAGGGGACGTGTGAAAAGCCACCCCAGCTGGGCTCCTAAGGCAGCTCTGGCCAAGCACTCCAGTGATCTCCAAAGTCCCAAATCGAATAAACTATAGTCTGGGAAGCATCTGGGGCAGCTGCAGCCCCTGCAGCCCCCTCCACGGCCCCCGGGGCAGGGCTCTCTCCGGCTTGCCCTGACCTTCGTCTCCAGCCACCTCCTGGGCATCTTGCCTCCACGTCCCCTGAGCTCCGCTGCCATTTCCCAGGTGGAGCTCGGCCCTGACAGGCCCTCTCTAAGCAGCCTCACCTGTGCAGGTGGCTTTAGCACAGCTGGGGCTGGTAACCTACAGCACTCCTCTCTCCCTCGGACACTCCCTGAGCTCCAGACCCGCCTGGACAACCAAGCACCCCGAGATGCAGCCCCTCAGCGTGCCAGGGGCCTGACTTAGCACATCCACATCCCACCTTGTCACCCTAAGCCACACCTTCTCCTGTTCTCCTGCCGTATTAGTCCTGAGGATATCCACCCAGGGACCTGGTTCAGAATCCAGGCACTTCCTCTCCATGCCTCTCTCCCCGTATCAACTGAGCCTTGCCAAGCCCCATGCTCAGTACCTGGAGAGATGAGACCCCGGCTTTTGTATTCAAGGGGCAGAGACAGGCAGGTCATCAAATAAAGACATGAGATGCTCTCAGACACTGGAAAAGGTTGAGAGGCTCAGCGAGGTAAGAGAGGCCCTGGGTGCTCTGGCTGCGGTGCCGTGGAAGGCCTTTCCAGAAGGGGCTGCTCACGGAGAATCGAACAGTGGGGAGCAGCGTGCAGACGGAGCAGCCGCCCAGTCCCCTGTGCCGGGAGACGAGGGCCAGCCCCAGGCAGGGTCACAAAGGTCCTGTGGCCTGGTAAGGGGTCCACGGCCAAGGGGAGCCAACAGACAGCAGGACTTGTTTCCTGTTGAGGTGTGTTCTGGTTTGCTAGCTGCTGGAATGCAACACACCAGAGACGGATTGGCTTTCAATAAAAGCCAATATAGTTGACATAGAGTTGACATATAGTTCTTCAGAGGGAAGGCAGCTAACTTTCAACTGAGGTTCTTTCTTACCTGGGAAGGCACAGGGTGATCTCTGCTGGCCTTCTCTCCAGGCCTCTGGGTTCCAAACCTTTCCCCGGGGTGATTCCTTTCTGCATCTCCAAAGGCCTGAGCTGAGTGCGAGTGCTGAGATGAGGTATGCTGAGCTGCTTGGCTGTGCTACGTTGTGCTCTCTCATTTAAGCACCAGCCAGTTAAGTCAAATGTCACTCATTGCAGCAGGCACGCCTCCTAGCCGACTGCAGATGTAATCAGCAACAGATGAGGTTCACCTACCATTGGCTCATGTCCACAGCAACAGAACTAGGTACCTTCACCTGGCCAAGTTGACAACTGAACCTAACTCCCACAGGGTGGCTACACAGAACCACAAACTTAGCAGCTTAAAAAAACACAGACTCACGCTCTCCCAGTTCTGGAGGTCGGGAGTCTAAAATCAAGGGGCCGGCAGGGCCACCCTCCCCCAGCTCTGCCCCTTCCCTGCACCCCTTCCTCACTCTCCATGCTTCCCTGACACAGCTCCTCCTCCTGCTGGTGCCCCCCACCCCAGCCCATCTGCATACCTGGCCCCCATACTACAGCTTGAGGCCACTTCCTGCCATATTCTGTCTGTCTGTCTGCACCCCACCCCAGAAGACTGTGAGATGCTGGAAAGGGGGCCTCATCTCTGTGGGCCTGTGGCAGCAGCATGGACCCCAACACAGGTTTTCAAAGGGGAGGAAGAAGTCTTTTTTTTTTTTTTTGCATGGGCAGGCACCGGGAATCAAACCCGGGTCTCCAGCATGGCAGGTGAGAACACTGCCTGCTGAGACACCATGGCCCACCCAGAAGTCATTTTTAATAGAAAACGCAACTGATTTGGTGGTAGAATAGAAGCAATTAAATTCTCAGGAACTGAAACCATCATTTTTGCGTGGATTCTCATCTTGCCCTCACAATCAATATCAAAATTACCCTGAGTTTTACTGACTTTACCCAGACGTGCTCCCGTGCAAGGAGACGGTGAGGGAAGGACTGGCAAGTGGAAGGGAACGTGCCAGAGGAGGAGAGGCAGCAACCCAAGGCCAGATGCTGAGAAATCACTTTTCTTTCCTTTGTCCTTGTAATGGCTTCAAAGCCTCAGAAGCAAAGCCACACCTGCCCACGGGGAGCGCAGCAGGGCCTTGCCGCACTGGCAAAAATGGCTCCCTTAGATGCTGCTAGTGGCTCCAGGAAGAACGGGATGCGGCCTCCACGAGCCGAGCGCCGGGAAGCGGGCTTGGGACCCCCCAGGCCTCGCCCCATCGCCCTCCTGGGACCCCCCGGGCCTCGCCCCACCGCCCTCCCGGGACCCCATGGGCCTCACCCCATCGCTCTCCCGGGACCCCATGGGCCTCGCCCCACCACCCTCCCGGGACCCCACGGGCCTTGCCCCACCGCCCTCCCGGGACCCCACGGGCCTCACCCCACCGTCCTCCGGCACGTAAACCCCTGCCCAGCCCCAGCCCCAGAAAGCGCCTGACCAAGGCGGAGGGCACCCAGGCCTTACTTTAGCGACCGTTTTCTGGTCGTTTTCTGGCCCTAAGTTTCTAAAGGCGCTGACGCTCCTAAGGTCTCTAACATCTTCAATGCACAATCACTAAGAGCAGGGTACAGCCCAGGGGATGGGAAGCCGGGCACACGAGACCCTCCTCCCCGCGCACCATCCCAATCCCCCGCAAACTCACGCAGAGGGGACTCGATAAGGAAGAAACACGAACTGGCGCGTGCGACAGTGGCCTGGGAGAGCAACTCAACCAGAGTGCACAGAAAATCTCCTCGGGTGGCTCCTCACCGCCTGGCCAGCCAACACGGGGGTGCGCTACACTCACTCGACAGGGGCTTGTCACCACCTCCGAGGAAACCCCCAGCGACCCAGAGGGCAGCCTGGGCTACCAGCGAAGGCGGGTGTCCGTTACGTCTGGGGGTGCAGGGAGCCAGGCCTGCCTGGGGGCCCCCAGCACGACCCCATGGTATAACCCACCGCCCACCCCACCCCGAGAGCACGCCCGCATCTTCATCCTCGTTGGGCAGTAACTGTGATTTCCTTCCAGTTTTGGGAAGTGGAAAAATGCATGAGGTATGTTCTCTTATTTTAAATTTCGATGCCGTTTTCCACCTATCCGGTTGGGAAAGCCTCAGCGGTGTGGGCAGCAGCTGCGGTCCGGACGTGGTCATTCTCGCGTGTGGCTGGCATGGTGCCTTCTGGGCAGGGCTGCTGGCAAGTCCAACCAAGGTGACAAGGGCATATACTCTCTGACCTGGCAAGTCCAGTCCTGGAAATTTGTCTTAAAGATATACTTGCACATTTGTGAAGTGAAATGAAATCTGTTATCCATTGTATTATGTTCGTAAGAGCTGAAACCCTGGAAACATCTCAAATGCTCATCAGTTGAGAACTCGTCCAATAAATTATGGTACAGCCATCAAATGGAACACCAAATAGCTATAAGCAAGAGGACAAGAGAAGGGAGAGGAGGAAAGAATAAGGAGGTTTTCCTGTGCCTACGTGGAAAATCTCCAAGACGCATTAAGCGGAAAAGACAAGATGCAGAAAAATGGGTCTGACACCTTTTGGGTGAAGCGGGTGGTGGTAATTTATGATATATTTTCAAGCATGTTGTTTATAAATGCACAAAGAAACTCTGGAAAGATATGTTTAGGTAAAAACAAAGCCCCCCTCTGATCATGGGGACAGGGGTTCAATGATAGAGCGGACAAAAGGAGCATGGAAAGACCTTTGAACTGACCCCCCTGTGACGTGGCTTTTATTCTCAAACAATGCGGCTCCATTACCTAATCAGAAGGAGGCAGTAAGGCAGTAACCTAAGGAGGTCCAGAACCCTCTCTCCTCGGCCCTTTGCCACCCCACCCATCCCAGGGCTGCATTCAGCAGGCCTCCAGCCTCGAGTCTGTTTCCATGACAAGGAGTTTCAGAAAATGGAAATTCTTCCTGAATACCATAATTTGCAACTTCAACAGATGGAACCCATTTCCCTAAACCTGCACTGTGAGGATCTGCAAGCTCTGGGCTGTGGGGTGGGCACGGGAGAGGGACTGAAACCGCTCGGTCCCTCAAGCCGGTGTGGACGGGAGGCCTGGCTCCTCAGGGCGCCTCTGAGGATGCCCTCGCTCCCGGCCTGTGTGTGCCAGCTGGTCAGGGGCCCTCCGCGGGCTGCCAGTGCCTGTGCTTTACACCCCCTCAGCACCTGTCCATTCGGGCCCAGCAAGACCCAGCTCAGAGATGCAAAACTGGCCAGGAGCCCCAGCTGTCCCCACACTCTGCATGGCTGGGTGGTTCTGACTGGCCATGAGTTCAGGGCTCCTTCTCTGAAGACCAAAGTCCTTGCTACTCTCCCCTGTTCACGGACGCCCACCCCCATCAAAAAGCAGGATCCCTCCTGGCAGAAATGGTGCAGGGGGGCCCTGCGGGGGGGCAGGGGCTGTGGCAGGACTCCTTGGATGAGGCCCCCAGAGCCACACGCTCCTGAGGCCCAAGATGACCCCTCCCAAATGCCTGCCCATCATGATGCCCGGACCCTCCGGCCTCATACTGGACTGTACATGAGTCCTTCCAGGTCAGTCAGCCTGTGCCAAGAAATGTCCAGGAACAGACCCGACAGAAGAAATACAGAAATATAAACATAAATATTATATATAAATATTAGGATAGAAATACACAGAAATGTAAATATTAGGAGGCTTATTATAGGAGTTGGCTCACGCAACCATGGAGATGGGCAAATCTGAATTCCGTAAGTTTCCAAAGTCAAGCTGGAAACTCCCATGAAGGTGACACTGAATTCCCCAGGAGAAATGGACACAGAAATTCTTCCTTCTGACTGCTGAAATCCACCGCTTTGGTTTTACAGCCTCCAAATGACTGGATGAGGAGACTCCCCTCACTGTGAAGGCAATCTTCTTTGTTGGTTGTAGATGCAATCCACCACAGATACAGTCAACTTTGACAGTAGATACTACTAATGCGTCTATGAAATGCCTTCACAGTAACCATCACGCCAGTGCTTGTTTTACTAAACTACTGCACACCATCATTTGAGAAGGTGACCCCTGAACTCGGCTGTCACCTGGTGACAAGCTACACTAATGACCCTTCAGTCCCTGGGCCTCAGACGCATTGTGCTAGAAGCGCCTTCTGATTGCCTCATCTCATGACAGCAACGAACTTGAACCATTTTAATATGAGATCTTAGTTCTTACCTATCTGAACCCTTTATCAAGAGCTCCTAGAATAAGACAGGTGCTTCCCATTCGTAAGAGAGTTTTATTTTGTTTGCTTGTTTTTGCCTTCCTTCCTGTTCTGTAGCATCCTGGGGAATGAGGAGCAGGAGGATTGGATGGGAGAGATTGAGCTCAAGCACGGAATGACTCCCTGTTTCCATCATCAGAAGCAAAGGCCTCAGAGGGCAAGTGCACCTCCCACCTCCACAGACATGGAGAGACACATGGAGAGGACAAAGGGTGGCGGGCCGGTTCTGCGGGAACCCAGTCTCACCCCTGCCTCTTCTGATGCCCCCTCCCCCATCTGGCTTCACTGTGGGCAACCATGGGATCACCTGGGCAGCCAGGGGCCATGGCCTCAGGTCACTGGAGAAATCTAGAGAAGTCATCTATTAAGAACTGTCTCCAATCAATCTTTCCAACAAGAAAGAACCAAAAGCTCTCCTTTCAACTCTCATTTTGCAGTCGGCAGTGGGGTTAGCTTTCCTTCCAAGTGCAGGGGCCTGGCCCCACCTCCCCGTCCTCTCCAAGATGCCCACTGCACACGCTCCCGCTCACCAGCCACTGGGCCCAGGAGAGGCTCTCGTCTGCATCTGGCTTCTGTCCACCTCGGTAAACATCTAAATCAAAAACATAAAACAATTCCCAGGAGTGACACTGGACAGGCAAAACCCTGCTAATCTTCTCACGTCCTGACATAACCTGTCCTTCCCCGCAGCCTCCCACTCCCCAGGTAGACTCAACCCTTCTCAAGGCAGGGCTCTTTACAGTTTTCTCTGAAACTAAATACCAGCCCAGCAAGCTGTCACTCCTCGCCTCGGAGCTGCTGAGCTGCCAACACCAGGTCTGGCAAACTTTGGCCACAGAAAGCAATTGATCTCATGATGGCGTTCTGGAGGTCACCGCAAAATCCCATCTCCAGATGAAATCAACCCAACCTCCCAAACCAAGCTGGGTCGCAACACGGAGACAAACAGGCCGGGAAAGCAGTGAATTGCAAATGGCCTGCTAGGTCCCAGTCTGCATGGAGAAATAGCTGAAGGCTGCAGCATTTTGTTGTTGTTGTTGTGTAAATAACTACAGCCTTTATTCTAGGGCTGGGCCAAAGCATCTGATGGATTCAAATGTGTGAGCTTCTGAGACTAATGGCATTTAGTGTGCCTATCTGGGAGGGGAGAGGCTCTGGGGCTGAGAAACTGGTCCCCTGGAGAGCAGTGGGCGGCCAAGGGAGGGCTGGGCAGAGAGTGATGGATGCATCACCTGTGGGCCCTGCCCCCACCCAGACCCCCTAAGAAAGGAGAGGGCAGAGGTCACCAGGGTGTCCTGGAATGCCTTTACGGCAGCATCCCACTCGTCAAAGGAGCAGGAAGGGTGCCAAGAGGCTTACAGTCCAGAAGTCCAGATTAGAAAGATTCTTGCCTTCAATTCACCTCTACTTGGCTAAGGAGAGAAAGAGGAGAAAGCTCTAGAACAGGAGGGGCCCGCAGCCATCTGTGTCACTTCACCTGTTTCCCTGAGGACTCCCCGAGTGTGTTTGGCTCACTAGAGCCACTCACGTGGAACCCGCAGGGCAGCCCATAGGATTCAATTTCAGAATTTGGAGTCAGCTCCAGACAGCTAAGCCTTCTGTCACCTCATTACCCCTCTACATCTCTTCCACCCCCTGCTCTCCACTCTCAAGTTCTAGAACCTTCCATCAGGAAGCCCAGCCCAGCACAAGATGTGCTCCTCAGAGCACGAGTCCGTGCTGGCCTAAGGGAGCCTTGGGAGAGAGTGTGCTCTGTTCGGGCAAGTCAGGAAGCTCTGGACGAAGCAGCACTAGGCCTTCCCCACAGCAGTACTCCCCAGAGCTCAAGGTGCAGGCGGCCTCGCCAGGAAAGGGGCAGACGGGCAGCCTCTGCAAACTCCTCTTCTGGAAAACCTCCTCTCCCCACGCAGGCAAGGCTCTGGGCTGGCCGCCTCCTCCATGTCAACAGCGTTTATGGAGCTTGTCCTCCATGGATGGAAGCCCCATGGCTGGTGCCCGAGCTTGGCCAGCTGCCAGCTCAGGGTTTCTCTGCGTCCTCACGCACCCTCTCCAATCACGGGAGGGGTCTGGTCAGATGGAGGCTCCAGGAAGAAACCATCGCTGGCCTGGGCTGTCCCTCAGTCAGAGATTACCCCCTCCCACGCTAGGCATGGGACAAGTGAAACCAAGTCTCCAAATTCCCCCCGTCACCCCACTCTCATGCCACAGCCTATGCTAACACACCCAGACAAAAGGGTCAGCACGAGCTATGGCTGCGGGTCCACACTGAGGCAGGCTTGGGGGGAAAGTGGCCAACCAGCTTTGGGAGACCGTGGTGGGGAAACCTGGAGGTCCGTTCTTTCGTAGGACTACATGATGGTTAGGTTCTGGTGTCAACTTGACCAAGCGTTTATGCCTATTGTCTGGTCCGGCAAACACTGGCCTGACTGTTGCTACAAATCATTTCACTTTGTACTGGTGTGGAATATTCTATTAAAGCCAGCCCTCCTTTTCCATCATGGAAAAAGTATAGAAATGCAGCTTTTTATTGTTCATTTTTACATTAAGTCATAACCTTAGGACACTTCCTTTTAAGAAGTCTTTCTGCCTCTTTAAGTAACATGTCTTGGATAATGCCACCAGCCCTCTTATTCTTCCCATGTCACTATTGCATCTTCTGGTGGCACTTCATTTATCATTGTTTTAGTTCACTAAAGCTGTTGGAATGCTATATACCAGAAATGGATTGGCTTGGAAATGAGCTTCATTTATCATTGTTTTAGTTCACTAAAGCTGTTGGAATGCTATACACCAGAAATGGATTGGCTTGGAAATGGAGGAAAGGCAGCTGGCTTTCATCTGGGTTCTCTGTCATATGGGAAGGCATTTGGTCACATCTGCTAGCTTTTCCTCCCAGCTTCTGGGTTCAAATGGCTTTCCCTAAGGTGTTTCAGTTAAGTATCTCCAAATGTCTGAGTCTTTGTCAGCTCTGAATGCTGAGCTAAGCTGTGCTGTGCTCCTTCTCTCTCTTCTGATCTCTTCTTTTAAGTGTCTAGCCAATTAAATTAAACATCACTCATTATAGAAAGGACACCCCTTAGCCAACCACAGATGTAATCATCCGTAGATAAAATTTACATGCTGATGATTTAAGTCCACAGTAACAGAACAACTGGGCACCATCACCTGGCCAAGCTGACATCTGAACCTAACTACTGCAATCGTTGTACCTTCTACAACATTGTATCTACTCAATCTGCATACCTTCTAAATGAATAGGTGACCTCCTCATGCATCCGAGTCTATTTGAATTTTAAGTAACTTCAGTGTATTAAGCATGCTCTCCAGAGAAACAGAAACAACAGGAAATTTATTATAACCATGGGGATTGGCGAAATACAAATTCTGTAGGGCAGGCCACAATCTGGCAACTCCAAGGAAGGTCCACAACAAACTCTCAGGAGAGGCTGGGTGGGCAACTGTGGAAACGGAAGAGTCCAAAATCTGCAGGGCAGGCTGTGAAGCTGACAACTCCGATGGAGGGTCTGGACGAACTCCACAGGAGAGGCTCGCCAGCTGAAGCAGGAAGAGAGCCTGTCTCTTCTGAATCCTCCTTAAAAGCCTTCTGGTGATTAGATTAAGCATCATTCATTGCAGAAGACACTCCCCTTGGCTGATTACAAATGGAATCAGCTATGGATGCAGCCAATGTGATCATGATTTAAGTCCATGAAATGTCCTCATAGCAACAGACAGGCCAGTGCTTGCTCAACCAGATAACCAGGCACCACCACCTGGCCAAGTTGACACATGAACTGGACCATGACACCAGGTTTATGTTTCTAATATGTGTCCATCCATCTAAAAATTCAGACATCAGCAGGAAGGTTCCAGCCCTCCTTTCACACATTCCCACATCCAGACACTGACGGACCTGCTGCAGGCACGTCCTGAGCAAGGAGTCCATGACCTGGAGTCCACAACCTGGAGTCCACACTGTCCCTGTCGTCCTCTCACCCTGCAGCACCCTCTGGACATTTAAGACCCCACACCTGTCTCCAGAGGCCTCCGTACCCCAGAATTACCGAGGAACAAGTCAAGTGTCAGGAAATGGGAAAACTTACGTGAGGACTGCTGATCTCCCACAAGTTACTGCTGCCTCATTAACTGCGAAATAAACCCTTTGTATACTAGCCAGAAAATGGTATGCTGATAAATCACAAGTGAAAAGCAGAAGCCAAGGAAGCTCCAAATTCAACAATTTGTGAGGCTTAGTCAGTCATGGGCTCTCTTTACCCCACAATTAGGCATGCGTTTCAAAGGTTTTCAATGTTTCAATGATAAATTCTGGAGTAAAGCTGCATGAGAAATCCCCACCCCCACACCCCCACCCCCCATGGTAGGCTGACTTGTGTCCTGTGCCCTAGAAAAGCATGTGTTCTTAATCCTAATCCCATTCCTCTGGTTATGAACTCACTCTAAGCAGGGCCGTTCAACAATGCTATTTTTAGTTTACGTGTGGCCAACTGAATCAGGATGAGTCTTAACCAGAGCCTTTATAAAGAAGGAGCACAGGGAGAAGCTGGAAACTGGACATCAGTGGAACCTGGAGGAGAAGGGAGACGACATCACCATGTGGCGGGAAAGTCAAGGAACCCAAGGACTATCGTCCAGCCAGAAGGCTACCAATGGGAGGAAGCGAGCCTCCTAGCCTCTGAAACTATGAGGCAGTAAGTTGCCATTGTCAAGCTGACCCATTATGCGGTATTTGCCTTGGTAACTGGGAAACTAATTTGCCCCAAGAGAGCCCACTCTTCTTTCCCAAAATGAATCAGCGATGTTTCATTTCACTTCATTTTCTAAGGTCAAAGGCGATGGTGGAGCTATACAGAGAAGGAAGGGTTAACAAATGAGTATGACCGCTGAATCATTATATTGATTTTTCTTTTAGTCTCCAATATCTTAGAGCAGCTAGGAGTAAAAACCTAAAGTGGTGGAACTGAACCCATACCAAACTCTGAAATCTGTTCTACAACAGATTGCTTTGAAATTAATTGTTTTTCTGTATGTATGTTGCTTTCACAAAAAAGAAAAAAAAAGTTGATTCTGATGATAAATGCACAGCTATATGATGAACCACTGACTGTATACCTGGATATTACATAATATGTGAATATATAATATATATCAATAAAAAATAAATATTTTTTAGGGCAGTGCAATGGTGGCTCAGTGGCAGAATCCTCACCTGCCATGCCGGAGACCCGGGTTCAATTTCCGGAGCCTGCCCATGCCAAAAAAAAAATAATAATAAATAAATAAATAACATTTAAAAGGCTTTTGCCAGGACTAATATTTTGTGGTTTAATCCATAAGCACTCAATTATTGTATGAATGAATAAATGAATGAGTGAATGGATGTATAAAATGAATGGATGAAACTAAGATACAATTTCTTTTGCCTTCAGACGCTTCTACTGCTGGCTTCAACCGCTTGGTTTTTGGACAACAGCAGAGGGGCCTTCGGTTGGAGACGCCAGTGGAGGCAAGGACTGAGCAGGGCACGTCAGCGTGCTCCCTCAAGGGCCCCCAACTCCATCCAGCCTTGACACATGGTCCGTTTCAGCTTTGTTCAGTTTTTTTAACCGCCCATAGATCCACGAACCCACCTTGGAGCTTCGTTAGCCTCCAAGCATCCCAACAGGTGGGGCCAACTCTCTCTCAGGAAGCCCAGGTAGCAAGTTGGGGGGGTCTCAAGGTGACCTGTGTGTGCTGGCAATCACTGCCCCTGTTAGGCTGCACCCTGTTCTGTCTAATGGTTTTTAGGTGTTAGAGGGTAAGGTTTGGTATAAATCAGCTGTCACTTAAATTAATGGACAAAAGACTTTTCGTTTTTCTGGTATACTCTAACTTCTAATATGCCCAGTGCTTGACTTCTAATTTAGTTTCAGGGTTTTCTTGTTTTTTTGTTTTTATTTCTGTATGCTGTATGGTAGGAGTCACATTTCATTCTTTTCCCATGTGAGTATCCTATTATTGCAGCACGGTTTGTTGAATTTTTGTTTGATTACTTTGTTTGTTTACTTGATGGTTTTCATTTCGTTGTTGTTGTTTTGGGAGAGTTGCATGGGCTGGTAATCAAACCCAGGTCTCCCACATGCTGGGCAAGAATTCTACCACTGAACTACCCTTGCACCCCTGTGATTTAGTTTTATGTGTCATTAAATGTTTTGTTGCTTTCCACAAATAAAGGATAGGTCACATACCTCATGGTGGACAACAAAACTCTTTCAAATGACCATGATTTTGCTTCTTATCAAAAAAGAAAACATAGATTCTACTACAAAATTAAGGCACAAAAGGAGAGATGCCCAACACAACTGAAATCCTTTTTATTCCTTTTTAAGAATATAATACTTAACGGAGAATGAGGAAAGAAAAAGAGGCAAGTGAAGAAAGCAAACAAATGAAAACTCCAATTAACTCTCACTTCTTCCAGCCATGCAAAAATGGGATGATTTAGTATTCGAATGGTTTCAGGGTCATTTTGCCCAAAGTAAGACAGACAAGCAAAGAGGCAGGTGTTGAGGTGGTGGGAGGATCCACAGGATATAAGCCCAATCAGGTTAACGAAAAGGAGGCAGGTTCTTAAACTGCCTGTGAGCTGAACATTTTAGACATCCAGTGTCAATGCCTGTCTGCGGCAGTCATTGGCAGGGAGGAACCACAGCTCCTGTTTCCCTTTGGTGATACCGAGTGAGACCCCCCAAAACCACATGATAATGAAGTCACCCAGCCTGATGGCAGAGAGTGGACCAAACCGGGACCCCATTGGTAAAGGGGGACCCTGGCCCTGTCTGCTCTCCTGGCCACTCTCAGGTAGGATGCCTGGAGGTTCGCCCCTCGGGGTGCAGCACCCCCTCCCCCCAACCCTGAGCCCCACTGTGTCTGCCGAGGAATTAAGACTGTGCAAAGGCACACGGGCAGGCTACACAAAGAGGGTGAGGGGGGCTTGATGCCCTAAAATGAATACCCAGAATGCCCCATGGTATCCCCAAGAGGAGACCCTCACAGGAAGCCCTGGTAGTCACACTGAAAAACAGAGATGGTTCTTGTTCAGGTCAGAGGAAGCCTCCCACCTGGCCTGCTTGCCCAGCTTCACCAGGAACAGTGCGACCGGCCATCTGTCACCCAGCTGTGCACTCCACACGGTCCCACTGGCTCAGAGCTCTCGAAGGCAGGGACAGACAGACCCCAGACACTTCTACCAGTGATCCATCACCTCGTTACTAGGTGAGGTGATGTGACAAGCTGACCATTTTTAATCCTATTCCTGCTTTCTCCACTAGCACACCCAAAAGAAGGCGTCAACTGTAAATTAATGACAGATGACACTTCTGAAGGAAGTTTAAAGTTAGGTGATTAGACAATTAATTAGCCAACAAATAGTATTAAATTTCACTTACATTTGCACACTTACAAATCCTTGAGCAATCAACAAGACTCTATTAATCCCTCTTACACTGTAAGAGTCATTGCAACTGCTATGATAGGCAATCAGTCCCTTGCTCCTCAGCTCGTCCTCTATGAAACGGGGGCAGATTAAAAGAAAGAACATGCTGTGGTTTAAATCCCTAAGAAGGAAGCCACTATGCACGCAGACTGCATGACTACTTTTTGGACTCAGAACAACACGGCACAAGTGCAGAGCATATTCAGAACAACTCCTGAGCAGGTTTACTTGCGAGTCCCTTTTGGTGCAGTGGGAAATGCCTCGCAGGAGAGCCTCCCAGCCTGCAGCAAACCACAAAGGGTCCACTCCGTGTTTCTGAAAGTCCCCAAGCTCCAAAATGCCCAGAGGCTTTGGCAGATGATGCTCAGCACCCAAGGGGCTTTCACTCTCCTGCCCAAACTCCACGCGTTCAGTTTTCCTAGGTGGTGTGTTTTCTAGGAGCATCTAAGTAAGACGATACTATCACTGTGTCCCACTGCTCCATTATGGATTTATCACATTGCATAAAGGTCTGTCCAATGGTCTATTGGCCAAGGTAGGTAGGATTGGGCACTGCGGCCCCTGGCTCCCTTTGCAGCAGGGGTTTCTAAAGTATTTTTCATTCATTCTCACAGCATGAATGCTAATACTCTGCTATGGAACCTTCTTTTTTTTTTACATTATTAAGATTGTATTATTTCAGCAATGTTTTAACCTGTAATAGCCAAAGTCATATATCTGTTTCTATCGTTGACTATATTTTTCTTTGTGCAAACATGAGGTAGTCTTTTAGTATAAATAACTCTATGCAAAAGCCAAAATACATCTTTCCATTTCAATAAACTCTTGTTTTTTAAACAGATATGGAAAAGAGCTTTATCAGTGTACTTTTGGGCTGCTTGATGGAAAGTGGTTAAAAAGAAATTTGTTTTACTTTATTCATTTAAGTCGAGGGTGGGGCATTTGCCCATTTATCTTGGCTTATACTCTATTTGGCTGGGGGTTATAAAACTGCTGGAACTTTTATCGATAAAAGCATACACAATTAGATCACAATTAGAATTGTTGCAGAAGTAAATTCTGAGTTCAAAATGCAAAAGGAATGCAAGCTGTCAATATTGCAACTATTTCCATTCTACCTTCTCCATGGAGTAGAGAATCATTCTGGAGATAATGATAATAGTATCTCATCATCTATCTTATAATTTCCAGGTCTGTATTTTTCCTGAAAAAAAACCCAAAATCCAAATGATTACACCAAAACTAGTTATACAAGGTCACTGGCCTTAATCTCTTTGCCTTTTTTGTTATCCTTTGGTGCCTCTTTTGATAACATTTTCTCCAAATTAAACCAGCATTATCAGTGTTTCTTTAATTGGTCTTCCATTAAATATTCTCAATTACAGGGAGTTTGCATTAATTACCAACATCGACTATTCATTTATCTGACTTTAACTCAGACTAAGTCCATCCTTCCCTCTGTGCTTCTTTTCCCACTTACTCAAGCTAAGTCCCACGTGAAATCAGAATAGCGCCATAACACAATCTGGGTGGTACGTTGGTGAGGTGAGCACAGCTGGATGGTTTGCAGCAGGTGACAGAGAACGGCGCCTGCCCCATTCCACGGAGCTCAGGCATCAGAGCCAGAGCATGAGATGAGAAGCCCACGAACGTGTCCAGGAGAGGCTGTTATTTCTCTACAGGGATGTCACCCATCCAGCCGCCTCCCACCTCTTCCCCTCCTTCCAAACTGAAATGAGTAGTTGTTTCTCACACCTCTGTCTCAGACCCAGCTCAGGAGGTGCAGGACCCCAAATCCATTTGCCCTGACATTCTGTCATGGGTTGATAAAGTAATATTCAATAAAGTGCATTTATGGAACAAGATTGACTTAAATACCTTTCCCCATTTCTGATGGCAGATCTTTGGTGACTGCTTTAGAGATGGGGCAAAATTCTTGAAAGTCTTTCTGAGTGGCTTTATGTAGGAGACCAAATAGTAGGTCAGAGGATTTCAAAACCAGGGGTGCACTGGTCAAATCCACCCAAACGGAAGGGTAACTACACTATGCGCCATGTTAGGTCACTTTTTTTAGATGATATACAAGTGGACATGGGAGTTACAACAGGTCTAAGGCATCCAGGCATAGAAAGAAAATCCCTTGGATAATGGATCCACCAAAGCTGAAATCTCTAAATCTGCCCTGATGAGTTAAAACAACACACAACACTGAACATTAGAGTTTTCTAACGACTTATGAGAGAGACAAAAATGACAACAGAATAGGTGGTCAGCATTCTAACAAGACAAAGAAAGTTCTGTATCTGTGGACTTGACCCCTTTACAGAAGGCGAGCACTACTCCTTGGGGTTCATTCTCAGGGTGACCTCGCCATTGGCTGATGAACCCCAGATCCCCCCCAGAGCCCTGGCTGCAGACTCCTTTCTAACTCATCCCAAGGCATATTTCCATGCAGAGTCTGAAGTCCAGGCTCACTGCTCCCATCCCAGGGGAGCCCCTCTCCCTACACTTCCTGCCTCTGCTCTCCCACCTCCTCATTACCGGAGACAGGGCCAAGGAGTCATTCCAGAACCTCTGTCCATCCATCCCCCCAACCCGGGCTCCTCTCCTTTCCTGCCTCTCGGGTCAGGCCTCCGGCATCTGGGGCCATAACAGCCTCCTAGCACCCCTTTCTGGCTGGCCTTTCCAGCTCCTGTTTTCTCTCCTACCCATGGTCACCAGATTCAACACCCTTGTCCTCTTCCCTCACCTCTCGATGGCCCTCCACACTCTGCATGATGTTTTGAGCACACTATCCTTTGCAAGAATTCCATGCCCTAGCTGCCCTGTTAACTTCCTCACATCCACACATTTTTGTGAGCCTTTCCCTATGCTCAAAATGTTCTCTCCATCCATGTGACAAGCCCTTCCTCAAATATTCCCATCTCTATGAGAGCACCACAAACCTAGAAAGATGGGCCTCTGCTCCAGGCTCCTGCAGCACAATGCACTTAGCGCATGTCTCAGTGGACTGCAACTGCCACCACAGGCATGCTTGTGTGATCCCTCCTGAGCCCCTCCAGCAGACCCTGATGCCCGAGTTACCCTCGGCAGGTGCGCTCTCCCACCGACCGAGTCCCGTGGAGCGCCCGTCACACAGCTGAGGAACACAAATTCCATCACACACAATTAGTCACCTCATGTTCTCTCCCCACCGCTCTCTTCCCATCAACAGCAGTGGGGAAATAACTCGTTTTGAGCATCCCCACATACTTTTGGAAGCCGAGGTCTGCCCAAATTGAGATGAGCCTTTCCATCATCTCTAGTGTGAGTTTATTTCTTGGGTCTAAGGGAGTGTTTCATACACTGAGGACAGTGGCAGCCTGGCGGGAGGAGGGGGAGCTTATGGAGCCTTCTGGCCCCGCGAGACAAAGGACAGCCGTGGGGGAAGCCAGAAATGCGAAAATCTTCCTACTGCCATTATCCCCAGAAGTTACTCCAGGAGAGACTTTGCAGCACCCTTACAGACGGGATTACTATCTTGAAAAGGTCACAACTTTAAACACTCCCAGTTTTCGGGGGCAGGAAACAGTTCTGACCAAATATTCCCCATGTTTCCATTTTTTCACATTTCCTGACAGTAAGCATTGGAGAGTCAGTTCACAGAAGCATTAAGGCAGCCCCTCCTGCTCGAATTCCTACTTTCCCAAGTGGGAATTACACCACACCTTGGGGGACCACAGACGCATCCCCACGTGCCCCAGCCCCCCGAACTCCACTGCGTCTCCATGCGCCTCGCACCACCGGGGACTCAACAGGGACAGCGGTGCTCCTGGCTCACCTGGGCAGCCCCCCAGAAGGCCAACGGGTCTGCCACTTTCTCTGACAACAGTTCAGCACCCCTCCAAGACATGACTGGCCTGGCATGGCTGACAGTGGTCCCGGGCCCAGCTGTGTGGGGAGCAGAGACGCAGCCCTCGCTGTTCGGGGTCCCTTCCCCCATGTCCACCTGAGCCCCAGGGCCACCCTGAGCACGAGGGAGCAGCCTATGCACCCCCCACCCTGCACCCCAGCTCGTGATCTTCGCCGGGACTCGAAAGCAAGTATTCACGACATGCAAGGAGGAGAAGCCCCTTGGGACCTCAGCCAGTCCCCTTCTGTCCTGGCAGGTGGCACCGTTTAGAGCCCCTTCCCCTCGGCCTGTCTCCTTCAGCCCCTCTGCACCGCCTCTGCCCACAAGCCTCTCATTTCCAATCGGAAAACTGCTCCCAGGATTTCCAAGTCAAACAACACACGTGCTGCCACATGCTGGATGGCAGACACCCTTAGCCTCCTGAGAGCCAGTGCAGGCCCCCCCACCCTCCCCAAAGAAAGCGAATGGTCTCACCAAAGCCCCAGACACCCTGGAACCTCGGCTGCAGGACCCATCTCCTTCCATTTCCCTGCTGCTCTGAACGGGAGAACCACCACCATAGTCTGCAGGGATTGCACGACTTGAACAAATTCTAGGGCCCCTGCAGGGTTCATTCCAAGGCCCCAGACAGCAATCGAGGCAGAGGTGGTGTGGTAGTTAGATTCAGGTGTCAACTTGGCCAGGTGAAGGCACCTAGTTCTGTTGCTGTGGACATGAGCCAATGGTATGTGAACCTCATCTGTTGCTGATTACATCTGCAGTCGGCTAGGAGGCGTGTCTGCTGCAATGAGTGACATTTGACTTAATTGGCTGGTGCTTAAATGAGAGATCGCAACGTAGCACAGCTAGGCAGCTAGGCATTCCTCATCTCAGCACTCACAGCTCAGCCCAGGCCTTTGGACATGCAGAAAGGAATCATCCAGGGGAAAGTTGCTGGAACCCAGAGACCTGGAGAGAAGGCCAGCAGAGATCACCCTGTGCCTTCCCATGTAAGAAAGAACCTCGGTTGAAAGTTAGCTGCCTTTCCTCTGAAGAGCTAACGAAATAAATCTCCTTTTATTAAAAGCCAATCCATCTCTGGTGTGTTGCATTCCGGCAGCTAGCAAACTAGAACAGGTGGCCTCCACGCGCTCCAGGAGTAGACGGGTCTGAGTGTGGCAGCCCCGGCCCAGCCACCTGCCCAGTGATGGTCCCCGCAGATGAGGTGGCGTGACCCCCACCCGGGCCCGCGGAGCATGGACACGGAGCAGGGGGTGCCCCCAAGCCCCATCCTCATGCGGGGCAACTGAGAAGCCCATAAAAGGCAGCAGCTATTTCTAACTCCCGCACCCAGGGAGAAACTCACAACACCAGGCAACCTAGGACTTCTGAAAGGCTTAGTTTTATACTCTTCTCCCCACCCCCGCCCAACAAAACTTTAGGTGGGAAACTCCCTAGCTTTTCAGCAGTCATCTGGCAAAGTTGCCGGCATGTCTGAGTTTAAAGCAAAAGGCAAAGGTGTTTTTCTGATAGGACTCCGCATTTCTACTGGATAAGAAAATAATATAATCTGATAAGACAGAATCAAAAAAAAATCATGCAGAGAACATTCCCACAGTCCCAGGCCACCGACGGGAATCCCAGAGTGAACAGGTCTGTCCCTGCTACGGAGCAAGCCCTCCCCCTCCTCCCTTTTCACGGTGGATTTCTTTTTAGCGTTTTGTTGGAATGATGCACATCCAGCTCAACATTTCCCCATGCTAGCATCAACTCCACTGCCAGAAAAACAGCTGGAATGTTCACTTCCGAAATGAAGCTACCTGATACTGGCCAAAACAGTTTCCCCTTTTAACCGCTTTCGAGTACAATCCAGCGCTACTGATTACATTCGCAATGTTGTGCCACGAGTGTTGGTGGGGTTTTTTCCATCCAGTTTCTGAAATGGGGGCACACAGCGTCCCTGACCCCCTCTGGGCGTTGCTGTCTTTCTCAAGGCCACACTCAAGGCCTTGGTGCGGACGGGAAGTGGTGGGAGGGACCCCTTCCTTCCAATCGAGGCAGGGTGGGGGTGGGCGGGAAGGAGAATGGGAGAGACAAGGGAGTGGGGGAGGGTGGGAGGCTCAGAGATGACCCGGGAACCGGAAGGGACCCCAGCACGCCCACTGGGCGCCACTCAACGATGACCAGCCAGCAGCTTGGACCCCCAGGAGCAGGCTCCTATGCGAATGAACGGGGCAGCCCCGCACACTTCTGGATGGGCAAAGCCCGAGGGGAGCAGCGGCGGGGCTCTTTCCCTCCACTCCCTCCACTTCCCAGTGCGGAGCCCTCCAGGAAAAGAAGTCTGCGGCTAGACCCCTGCCGCTGCTCACCGCAGCTAGCAGGGGACCCAGTGACACCCCATGCCCTCTTGCATCCCTGCCACGTGTCGAACGCTGGATCAGGCACCAGACAATAATTCCACAAGATATATATCGCCCCACGTAAAGACGAGCAGAACGGAGCCTCGAGGAGGGCCCCTGGCTGGTCCATGTGGCAAAGCAAGCAAACGACGCAGGGCCAGCATCCGAGTCAAAGTCTGTGCATCTCCCACGGCCCCTCCCAGGTGTGCACAGCCAAGGGGGAGGTCTCCAGATCCTCCCAGGAGGCTGGCATTATATCCACATTTGATAGCAGTCTAAGCATGGAGGCCGAAGCCAATTCTGAACCAAGTCCAAACAAACCCACTCTGCTGGGAGACAAATCCTGCAGCAAATGCAAAGGTGACGGCCTCTTTGGGCCTGCCTGTCATGCCAGGTCTTAGCCACGCCACACAGACCAGCCACGGGCTGTGTGAGGGACTTCGTAGTCCAGGCCACACGGGGCAACACCCAGAGGAAGGTAAGTTTGCATGCTGCAGGCACTTACATGGCTGGGGGGTGGGGGAAGGACCCAGAGGAAGGTAAGCGCCATCCACTTAGGAAAGGGGATGGGGAGTTCGCTGTAAGAATGTATTTCAGAAGCATGGGAGTCCTTACCAGGCCTCAGAGTCTCAGGCTGCACCTGAAAATCCTGTGCGCAGACAGGGAAGCGCCAGGGAGCGCCAGGCAGCTCTGCAGCCCCACCCAGCTTTTCACCTCTTTGGAGCTCAGGAGGGAGCAGTGCAGCTTCAAATTTAATTTAAAGCCCACAGGCAGCCCTGTAGTCGCATCACCCATTATCCAACCTGCTTAAAGCAGCTGACGGAACAAGCAAACCCCACACGGGGATTTCAGGCCCTTATGTAATTTGCAAGAATCATTTCCACTTTTGTTGAAATGTCTTAAATCAAGCTGCACAGTCCTTGGGGGTGCAGGCTGGCATGCGTTGAGTTACCCAATAGAATTCTATCAGAATCCCAATTTAGATTTCGGTGGGTAAATTCAGTGGGGCCTACAGCTGCGGTGAGGAGAGGGAAACCACGCTGCGCCCACGGGCTCCTCCCAGGTGGACTCGCAGCTCCGCCTCCCACGCTAAGAGAATGCGGCAAAAACAGTGAGACTGACCCACGCGCACACGTCAGAGAGGACAGGGCACTTCGCCCTCTGCGTGCTGTTCCAGAAGGTTCTTAAGGGGTCTCATCCGCCGTGGAACACCCCGGGAGGCGTGCAGCCGAGTGCTCCCTGGCTCTCCCCACCCTCCCTTCCAGCGCTGACAGAATGGGCCCCCAGTTTCCAGATATGCAATAGTGAAACCTACGCAGGAAAGACGCCCACGAGGGCTGCACCGCGCAGACAAACGCCCCGGCCCTGCCGGGAAAGCACCTGCTTCACCACCACGATTGTAAGGAGGTTCCAAACGTGAAGGCCGTTTAGCCTCGGGGTCTGCAGGCCTCGGTGAGGATACCAGCGAGGGCCCCCCGAGTCTCCAATTCACCCAATTCCAGCAGCACCCCCCAATACAAAGGCCCAAAACATTCTGACAGCCCAGGGAGGGGCTTCACCGTCTCTTTTCCTTGGACCAAAATTCTATTTACCAGGCACTGCTCTAAGCCCTGGAGGGAAGAAAAAGGAAGGAAGAAAAAGTGTCCATGCCTTCATAATGCTTGCATTCCAGGAAGGGCTGCCATAGGTGATGAGCCTTATTTTAATGGCACATGAAGATTTAGGAATTTTATCTCTATCTTTCATTTGATGGCATTTCTTGCTTTCCAGAAGATGCCCTCACACCTCTTCATTTGATGTCCCCACAGCTCTGGCAATGAGACAGGGCCTCCCTGAAATCACTTGGGGTGATGACACAGGCACTGAGCTGCGGAGAGCAGCGAGAGGGGAAGAGCCGGGAAGGGGTGGCAGCGGAGGGGTAAGCTGTGTGGGCAACTGCCCACACTCTCTGCAGCTCCCTCCAGGGCACCACCTCCCCTGACTGGCTCCAAATCGGGCTCTGGACTGCAAGAGGTGACCAAAGCCGACCAGGGAATATCCAAGCTCTACTTTCAGATATCCTAAACCCTGCCCCCTCTATGTCCTACCCCCAAAAAGAAACCCACACACGCACACAGGCATGCAAATGTAACAACGAACAGGTCCATCAGGCTGTTGGCACCCACTTCACAGCCCAGGCCACACAGGGCAAAACCCAGAGGAAGCTAAGTTTGCACACTGCATGCACTTACACAGCTGGGGGGTGGGGGGAAGGACCCAGAGGAAGGAAAGTGCATACACTGGGTGCCACCTACACAACTGGGGTGGGGGGGGGTTAGGCAGAGGAAGGGAAGTTTGCATGCTGCATACCACCTGCCCAGCTGGGGGGTGGAAAGGACCCAGAGGAAGGGAAGTGTGCACACTGCATGCCACCTACACAGCCGGGAGGTGGAAAGGACCCAGAGGAAGGTACCTGCACAGCCGGGGGAGGCTGCCCAGAGAAGGTGAGTGTGCATGCTGCACACCACCTACATATGAGCTGCGGGTGCTCAGGGCACACACTTCTGGGTGCTTCGGCTCATTGATTCTTTCTGGAAACCCCATTATAATCCCCATTTTATGAACTAGGAAGCCAAGCAAAACAAGGAATGTAGAATGAGAAATAGAGGATCGCATTTCTCACTGATCTTAATTGTTTTGAAGTGTCTGGGCATTAGGTTGCCAGGCTCAGCAATGAACATAAGTCTAAACCATCCTTTTCCTTCCGGTATTTTGGTAAATCTAAAAACTATGTTTTTAATATATATTCGCAGCCCGCTGGGAATATACGCTCATGTAGAAACCAAGGAATTAAAGTCACAATCTGACACCATGCAAATTTCCTCCTATTAGGAAAAGCTACATTAGGAAAACAGCCTTTGCCCCTAGAGGTTGGTGCAACTTTCCTCAGAGGGAAACCATCTCCGAACAGTTAGCATTGTGATAAACTTTGCTACACAAAAATTATCACAGAGAAGAGCCTTCAATGAACTCACCTTTTAAGCTGTACAAAAACTGATTATCAGTTCTTGAAAATGTCCCAACCAGAAGACAGCAATTTGATGATATAAACGTAGAGGATGAATCACTAGAAAGAAAAATAAAGAATTTCAGTGGACCATTTCTTGGTTTCTTTCAGTGCATCACCCCCCACCCCCAGCTTCCAAGTTCAAAAAAAATACTTGAGGTCTGTCATGATAAAAGGCACAGACATAAAAACGAATAAAATGAGAATGCAAAGATAAGTATCAAATGATAAAGGAAAGGAAGAGAGAAAACATACAGCAAAAAAAATCTGGGTGAAGGGCTGGGAGTGAATCAGGGACAAAATGTCACCCTGAACTTTCTAGCAGCCACAGCAAAATAGAAAACAGACACTGAGCTCTCGTCTTGCAATAAAAGTAAGCACACTTGTTCGTCCAAAGTCACAGGCATGTTTGTAACTCTTAACTAGGGGAGGATGTTACTTCACAGATCTTTCTACAAGGGGTCACGAACAGATAGTACGAAGCATCCTTGGAGGGATTTTATAAAGCTCACAGACAAGGGCTTAGAATGCTCGCCTTCCATGCGGGTTCGATTCCTGGACCATGCACCCAAAAAAAAAAAACCTCATAGACATTCTAAGTATGGATGCAAAAAGACAGTCTTCTTTCTTCATCCAAATTACCTTGAGACCACACAAATCCGCCAAGCCTTACTTCTAAAGTGCCCACAAAATACAGGTCTGATCGGGCGAAGCCTTTGTGAAAGTCTAGCTCGGTTCTGCCCAGGGCTGGCGACCACCTCTGGGACTTTCCACCGGGCCTCTCCCCTTGCAAGGAAGCTGTCCTCCTGCTTGGGGCTTCGGCTGGTGGGGCCCAGTTCCTCCCACCTGCTGCCAGCCCCCCGAGCTCCCCACAGGCAAGCACCATGTCCCCTCAGGTGACCCCTCCCGCCTCCCCAAGCAGCCTCAGGAACCCCACAAAGCTTGGCTCCAACAGCCCACGCACCTCTCCAGCAGCCGCCTGCACCTTGCACTCCCGCCCAAGGCTGAGCGAGCCTCCATCGGTCTCAGCGTGCCCACCAAGAGAAGCATCCTCCAAGCATGCTCCCACCATGTGTCATCCTGAGCCAGGACCCAGCGCTGGGACGGCCAGATACAGACACGCCTGCCTCCACTAGAGGACCCGCCTTTCCTGGGGAGGTGCCCCCCAAACACAAGGGCTGCACACCCGCTGCTGCCTCCGTGCAGTATGGCCCCCACCACTAGCCCTCCTGCTCTCCACCAGCCAAGAGGAGAGGACACTCCAATATGGTGTTCCAGCCCCTCATTCCATCGCTCAACTGGGACCCCTCTAGTCATCTTCCCAGGAGCCCGTGTGCTGGTTCCTTGGGACAGGCGTCAGAGGGACAGCCAGAAGTGCACTGAAGGAGGCAGAGCTCCAAGCTGGCCCCGAATGGGTCACGCCCTGCACAATTGCCTTCCCCGAGTGCAGACAGAGCTGGGCCGGGCTTCTGCCCCCAAGGGACAGCAAAGGTGGCAGGTGACCCCTAGGCTCCAACATACAGGATCATCTCAGCAGGCAAAGGGATGAGTCTCCGTGGTTGGCTTTGAAAAGGAGCTGCCGTGTTGGCAGAGGGTCTAAGCAGGGGCCACATGGCAAGGAATTAGGGGGGCCTCCATGTGCTGAGAGCAGCCCCCAACTGACAGCCAACAAGAAAACGGGAGCCTCAGTCCTGCAGCTACAAGGAAATGGGGTGCACCCTCAGTCCTGCAGCTACACGGAAATGGGGTGCACCCTCAGTCCTGCAGCTACAAGGAAATGGGGTGCACCCTCAGTCCTGCAGCTGCAAGGAAATGGGGTGCACCCTCAGTCCTGCAGCTATAAGGAAATGGGGTGCACCCTCAGTCCTGCAGCTATAAGGAAATGGGGTGCATTCCAACATGGGGTGCATTCCAACATGGGGTGCATTCCAATAGCAAGCTGGGAGGCAGGTCCTTTCTCAGGCCTCCAGGTAAGAGCACAGCCAGAGAACACCCTGACTACCACCAGGAGAGACCCAGAGCAGAGCTGCTCAGCACGTCAGGAGTCCATGCACAGCTTTCCAGAGGGGTGAACGATGGCCCCTGTCAAGGCTGCATCCTCACTAGCCCCAGACCGTCCCCTGGAGGGCCTACATCCCGACGAGTTTAAAGTGGTGCCCAGATTCCTAACCCAGAGACAGTGAGATAACAAGCAGGTATTGCTTTAAGCCACCAAGGTTATGGGACTCCGCTATGCAGCATTAGGAAAGGAATCTATCCAATTGACTAATTAACTAAACATGGGAACACATAACACACATACATATGGATTAGATCTGCACGTGACTGGCCCATCAGAAAGGGCCCTGCCTACCTGCCTCGTCCATCTGCAGAGAAAATCTGTCTCTCTGCCTCTACCCTGAGTTTCCCTGCCATGCCCCTGCCATCCCCACAAGCTCACGCACTACGTGGCATGTGTCAGGCTCTTCACTTTTATTTTAATGTGGGGCAGGGAGGTGGAACTATCTGATGTTCTGGAGAGGCTGGGCTAGGTTTCAGGACTTAACTGGGCTTCACTTTTATTTTAAAGGAACCAAATTAAAAGAATCATGATTTGTTCACCTCTGGTTCCTGCGATAAGGCCACACAGCTGAACTCATGCAAGCCTTCAAAGCAGAGCTCAGAGACCCCAAGTTCAATTTCCACTGGGCAGGAGACATTAGGTGGCACCACCTTCCCCAAATGATGGGTGCACACTTTACACTAGGTAAAATGTCGATTTCATTTTACCTGGGAACGTGAATCAGTGCTTAGGAATGGTGCTCAGTAAGCACCAATTTCCCCAGATTTCCTTGCCGCTTCCCTGGCATTTAGCTGTCTCAAGGCTAGAGGTTACGAACAAACAATTCCCTAGGAAAACTTCCAAAGAAAGAATGTGTGACTCATTCTGACTTTTCCATTCACATCAATAAATCTTTCATTCCCAACCAAAATGAAAAAACCTGCATAAGTTGAATAACCCAGCTCTAATTCTAAAACAAAATGCTAATCCAACTTCCTGACAAACTATTTCAAAAGTTCTTTCAGGCTTTTTTATGTTTAAACTGATGATCTTTAATGCTTTTAAGCAAGCATTTGTTTCATCGTTGTTTAAAATTAAGGCTGAATGCACAAATATATTCAGTTTCTGCTTCTCTTGAGAGATAAATGATGGATTTTGTTTTTTACTACAAAGAAGACTGGGACTCAAGTTGTATCCATTTTAGATTTTTGAAAGGACTGGTTTTCATAAAAGAGATATTTTTAATTATTCTAATCAGCTAAATTACTTTCAAAGAGCACAAAACAAAGCCTTTACCTCATTACAGAAACATGTCATACTGCACTGAAATCCCTACTCAGGAGTTCATTATATATTCCTGCTCCTCATAAATCACTCAAAAACCCGAACCTCAACTCCAAGGGTTATCTCCTCGTGCTCAGCTCTCAGAAAGCAAGATTCTCACAGCCGAGCCAAGAAAATTGAAAACACCGGTCCTCTGACACCTGAGGCAGAAAATCCCAACAAACACCTTTTCCTCGCAGCGTAGTTTTAAACCTCTCAGGCCCCCTTCTCTCCATGAGCACAGCCAGTGGTCCCAACTGAGACCCCTCACAGGGTCCCTGCACGAAAGGAAGAGCCCAGAGACGCACAGGGGGCCAAGGGTCACACAGCGTGTCCGGGGCTCGAGGGCGGGGCACCCACCAGCCCTGCTTCCTCAGTTCTGGTTTCTACCATCTCACCAAAGAGAACTCAGGACCAAGCCCACAGCCTCAAAGAAGGACGGCTGTACCTGAACAGCTGCCCCTGCAAGGCGAGTAAGCTTCGCAAACACAGTCTACTTAAGAGAAGGCAACTGAAGGTGTCTAACAAGCCACAGATCTGGGCAGAAGATGCTGGCTCTGAGCCTCCTACCGCAGTGCCCGCTGCCTGAAGCATCAGAGGCATCTGCACACGGCCTTCAGGGGTGCAAGGTACAGTCCAGTGGGGTTCAGGGGCTCACTAGCCCCAGACTCTCTTCTGGAGGCCTTGGGTTCCTGACAGTTTACGCTGCACTGGAGATTTGCTGGCTTTGTGGAGTGGTAAAGCAAAAGGGGGAGGGTGGATAGTATTCCTGGAAAGCCACGTGGGGCAAGAAGTCCCCCGCACGAGGGTGGCAGACAACCGATAAGACAACCACGGGAAACGGAGCAGGTTCATCCTCAACCATCACGGAAATCTCACCCACGAAGGTTAAGAGAGAAACCCGGGCACACACTTCCTTCCCTTCTCTGAAACATGAATTGCTCCAGCTGAGTAACTTGAATCCTGTTTAAAGAACAATGAAACCTGGAGACAACAGGAAGAGTCATTTCATGGAGGTTATAACTTGGGAAAGGGAAAAAAAAAATTCAAGGAATTTGTAAAAATTCAAGGAATTGGTGCTATGGAAAGAAATTAAGGGGGAAAAAGAGAAAACAAGATAATTCTTGCTTCATTTAATTTTGCAGAAATGTTAAAGGGGGAGCCTCAAAACGTTTCTTCAGGAAGGACTGATATCCCCAACTCAGAGGCAGGAGCCACATGGACTTTTATGTCAAGTCCATTTTCATGACATAAAATGCAGGCATGCATTTATTCTTTGAATCCACAAATGTGGATTTTAGCATGTTTATCACATCTTTATGAACAGATCAACCACAACTCTATAACATATCTGTCCAGTGTGTAAGTCGATGACAATAATATACCTTTCTGTAGACTAACATTCAGCTCAAGAAGCTCTGTTCTGACCATCACTGAGATTTGTCCTCCGTGAAAAGCCAGGGACCTCCACAGTTAGCCAAGTCACCAAACAACGGGACACCGCAGACCCCCAGCCCCTTTCCCGGAGCCCCGTGACCAGTGTCCTCCTGACCAGCAGACACTCAGAGCTCTAGTCTCTCTCTCTCTCTCTCTCCCTCTCCC